>JBBBDQ010000670.1:1445000-1529338 GCA_037127315.1 Ascarosepion bandense
TCTATGGGATATTTTGGATAAAAAAAAATGATAAACCCAATGTTACTTTGCAAGACACACTTAGGGAACAAATACAAGCTGCTTGGCAGGAGATACCATTAGATACATTAAAGAAGCTTGTGAGTCAATGCCTGAGACAATGAAGGCTGTGATGAAACCAAAAGGCTATGATACTAAATATCAAATTTATTTTGTAACAAGTACTTTTCTTGTTAAAGCATTTGCTGAATAAATCAAATAAAATTAATTATTTGTTTATTTTCTGCCAATATGCCTCGTAGAAGCTAAGATAATTCTTATCTTTATACTTTTGCACAGTACTTTATATATATATATATATATATATATATATATATATATATATATATATATTAATCGTATCACCCCAATCAAGGGGATAACGTCACTGATGTGCAGGGGGTTACAAAAGAGTAAAAGGATTAGATAAGAGAGAGTGTAGAGTGTAAAGAAGGACAAACCAGTTAGAAAAGAGCAAGAGAAGGATGGGAATACAGGTGTGATGACAGTTGCAAAGGTAAAGAGAAAGGAAAATATATACAGGTTGATGTAGAAAGAACTGGAATCAAGTGTTTAAGAGTTGGGTATTGACATTCAATTTAATTTCCTGGCGGTTGTATTCCGTCAGAAAGGCAAGAATATGGAAGCGACAATATAAAGACAACCAGCAATCTTAGAATTCCGAGTTCTCTGGCATTTACTTTTTTAAAAGGTGCTCAATTCAACCTATATCGTAGGTCATAATGTAATTATAATTATTTTTTTATAATAAAAATCAATATCACCAATCTCACTGCACTCAAAACAGAGATATTCGAATAAAATCAGTCAATATCAAACACTTTCCATGCTATCTCGTGAAACATATCTAAATTATTTTATATATCTGCCTGATAGATTTAATATATTGCTAAAATTCATTTTAAATCGACTTAATGAGTTCTATCAAAATTTTGTGCTAATGAATATCAGTCATTTTCATTATTATCGCTATTTTCGTAACCACATCAATAACGGGGAAGTCATCACAATTATGACGGAGCTAGGTTTTATGAATTTTTAAAATGCTACTCTGATTTATGCAGACAATTCGTAATTGTCTACTTTTTAAGAAGCGACAGATTTTTACGAAAGGCACTTACAGTGTCGATTGTAAAAAGATTAATTATTTTGCAGCTTTCATTTCGAAACCATTCAGTAGACTTTGATTTGAGTGCACTGATTTCGATCATATGGATAGAGAGATGATTGAAAAAAATTAATGATAATGCAAATGAAAATATTAGACTAAAAGAGAGGAAAATGATCGGCAGAAAGAAAAGAAAAACGTTTGTGAAAAACATGAGGGGAAAAAGCAAAATTTAAAATAACGAAAGAAAGACAGAAAGAAAGAATGAAAGAAAGAAAAAAATAGAATATTGTAGATTCCTGCAAAAAAGGAATAAAAAAAAAGAAAAAATGTAGATTTCTGAAAGAAAAAAGCAAGAAAAGAACGAAAAAGAAACAGAATATTGTGGATTCCTGCAAAAAAAGAAGAAAAAATGTAGATTTCTGAAGAAAGAAAGAAAAAAGAAAGAAAAATATAGGAAGTAGGAATGAATGATAAAAGAAAGAAAATAAGAAAAAAATACAGAATCAGAGGAAAAGAAAAATATTAATAGCAAATGACAGAAAGAAAGAAAGAACGAAAGAAAGAAGAAAGAAAAAAAATGAATACTGTGGATTCCTGCTAGAAAAAATAAAGAAAAGAAAAGAAGAAATGTGAATTTCTGAAAGAAAAAAAAGAAAGAAAGAAAGAAAGAAAAAAATAAAGGAAGTAGGAATGAAGGGTAAAAGAAAGAAAATAAGGAAAAATACGGAATCATAGAAAAAAATATTAGTAGCAAAATAAAGAAAGAAAGAAAGAAAAAGAAAGAAAGAAAGAAGGACAAAAAGAAAGAAACGAAGAAAGAAAAATAAAGAAGTAAGAATGAAAAGTAAATGAAAGAATATAAGAAAAAATACGAAGTCATAGGCAAAGAAAAATATTAATGGCAAAAGAAAGAAAGAAAGAAACAGAAATAGAATAATATGGATTCTTGCATGACAGAAATAAGGAAAATAAAAGAAAAAATGTAAATTTCTGAAATAAATAAATAAATAAAGAAAGAAAGAAAGAAAGCAAGAAAAAATAAAGGAAGTAGTAATGAAGAGTAAAAGAAAGAAAATAAGAAAAATACGAAATAATAGGAAAAGAAAATATTAACAGTAAAAGAAAGAAAGAAAGAAAGAAAGAAAGAAAGAAGAATAAAGGAAGCAGGAATGAAGGATAAAAGAAAAAATAAGAAAAAATAACGGAATCATAGGAAAATAAAAATAAAAATAGCAAAAGAAAGAAAGAAAGAAAGAAAGAAGAAAAAATAAAGGAAGATCGAAGGGTAAAAGAAAGAAAATAACAAAAATAGCGGAATCATGGGATAAGAAAAAATAATAATAGCAGAAGAAAAAAGAAAGAAAGAAATAAGGAAAGAAAGAAAGAAATTAAAATTAAATGCAGAATGGATGAAAGTTGAAAGAAAGAACAAAGAACAAAATGAAAATAATGGAATCATGATAAAGGAAAGAAAGTATAATAGCGGAATTAAAAAAAGAAAGAAAGATGAATAACTAGGAAGAATGAATGAATGTTAAAAGAATGAAAAAAGAACAAAAATAGTGGAATTTTGAAAATAGGGAAGAACTATTAGAGCGAAATAAAGCATGAAAAAGAAAGAATTAAAGAATGAGATAAACAAACAAATAATGACTAAAATAATAAATAAAGAATGACTGAAGATTCAAGAAAGAAAAAGAACAAAAAGAAATTATTGGGATCATGAAAAAAGAAAAAGATAATAGCTAATTGAAGAAACCAAGAAAGAAACAGAATGCAAAAAAAACAAAAAACAAAAAACAAAAAAACAGCCAAACAAGAAAGAAAGAAAGAAAGAACAAAAAAAGAAAGAACAAAATGAAGTAAGTTCATGAAATACAAAAAAATGGAAGAAACAAGAAAGAAATTAAAGCAAATAAAGAGTAAAATATTGAACTAATATCAGAAAGAAAGATAGAATGAAAGAAAGAAAGAAAGAAAGACAGAAGGAAAGAAAGAAAGAACAAAATGACGTAAAATTATTAATGACAAAAGAATGGAAGAAACAAGAAAGAAATTAAAGCAAACATGTTGAACTAATATCAGAAAGAAAGATAGAATGAAAGAAAGAATGAAAAAGGAAACAAAGAAGAAAGAAAGAAAGAACAAAATGAAGTAAAATTATGAATGACCAAAGAATGGAAGAAAAAAGAAATAAATTAAAGTAAACAAAGACAAACATATTGAATTAATATCAGAAGGAAAGATAGAATGAAAAAAAGAATGAAAAAGGAAAGAAAGAAGAAAAAATGGCGTAAAATTATGAATGACCAAAGAATGGAAGAAAAAAGAAAGACATTAAAGTAAACAAAGACAAACATATTGAACTAATATCAGAAAGTAAGATAGAATGAAAGAAAAAGTGAAAAAGGAAAGAAAGAAGAAAGCAAAAATGGCGTAAAATTATGAATGACCAAAGAATGGAAGAAAAAAGAAAGAAATTAAAGTAAACAAAGACAAACATATTAAACTAATATCAGAAGGAAAGCCAGAATGAAAGAAAGAAAAAAATCTTGAAAAATATTGGAGAATGAACTATTGCAATACATGAGGAAGAAAAAAAATAGATGAAAAGTTAACAAAACTTTAATCTGATCACAAATCTTGAAGACGTGAAGGAAAACAAGAATGACAAGTCGTATTGATCTTTTCTCTTGAAAGAAATCAATGAATTTCCAAAGACAAATCATAACTGGTGCTGAAAAAAATAAAGAAATTAAAGATACTTGATCGATTGTAATTATGGCAGGATATTTCTCGGGCAAATTAAAGGAACAAGAGAAATTAAGTTTCTCTTTAAAAAGAAACAGGCGAAAAAGAATTAGTAACATATCATTTAAATAAACGGAATAAAATATATACAACAGATTTCAGATTGCTGTCGCCGTAGTACGATATATTAATGTGAACTAGATATGGGCTTTTCAAACCGTACTGAATGTTGCAAAAGCGATGGCTTTATTTTTATCGTTAAACCCCCAGGAAGGCGGTATTGCCAATAGTACGTAGTGGGTTACAGTGCGTGAAAATGAAAAAGAAAACTATCAATAAGTATTGAGCAAACAGTAAAAAGCGGAAATTTTTTCCGCCTGAATCTATCCTGCACTGATACAAATCCACCATCCGCCCGTGTATTGAGTACTGCTGCCAGGACTGGTCGGGTGCCCCATTTATTCTCCTCGGGGTTCTTGACAAAATACAGCGAATAATCTGTAATGTGATTGATACCGTCTTGGTTGACCGCCTGCAGTATCTCTCTCACCGGCGTGACGTGGCTTCCCTGTGCCTCTTCTATAAATACTTTCATGGCTTCTTCTCTGACGAACTTAAATCACTGGTACCCCCTACATTTGAATTTGCACGAGATACTAGATTGGCAACTAGGTCCCACCGTTTTACAGGGAAATCGATGAAATGTAACCGCAATTTCTACTCCACAGCTTCTTTCTTCGCACTTCCCGCCTGTAGAATTCCCTAATGCATGCTTGCTTCCCCGACGGCTACAACCTCCAGGAGTTTAAATGTAAGGTCAATAGATACCTCCTAACACACTAACTCACACCCACTCTCTCCAACTCCCTCCCTATGTACAGCCTAAGTCGTCTACCACCCTCCTTCTGACATTTCCCATACCCAATCGCTCTATGTAACGCCCCGCGCTATTGTGGCAGTGGACTGCCTTGCTTGGGGTGACACGATTAGAAAAAAAAATTAAAACTTTATTAAGATTGTGCACAGGGGCCACTGAGAATCTGAAAGATATAAATCGTTGTTGGTATCTTAGGGTAGTAAAGCTTGCGTCATTTGAATTTTATATTGAATTATTTTTTTATCCAGTTTCAGAATCTTCCGAAGTGATGCCTTGTTGAGCAGATCGACGACGGGTAAAGCTGAATGATTCTCAAGGACACTCTGCTGTACATCTTCCACAGAGGTGTCAGTGCACACGGTGAGCTCACCATCTCTTCCCGAAAAATTAATTCAGTTCTTTTCAACCGGGCGCTTAAGTTTCCAGTCATGTTATCGCAAGTATATATTGATATTAAAATTCGTTTTATTATTTTTTTTTTATATATCTCAGGTAGAAAAAATGATTTTTTCCTGGAAAAGAAAAAACTCAATCAGCTTAATCCGTTGCTAGACATCCTACGTAACTTTTTTTGGATGCTCTACAAATTTCAAAAATACAAAAAACAGAAAATGAAAACCAGTAACTTCTGAATTTTTTAAACACTTCAGCTTTTCAGTGGTCACTCTAGAGTTATCAGGAGAGCAAGGGAAACGCAAAATTCTGTTTTTTATATAATCATATCACCCCAAGCAACCGATTTTACTGCCACTGATTTGCAGGGGGTTACATAGGAGGAAAGTAATGGAAAAGAGTGACAGGTGTCATGAAGGGGTTAGAGAAGGATGAGAATACCAATGAGAGTGGAGGGGACGGAGAAAAGAACATGAGAGAGAGGATGCAGTTTCGTGAGATAGGAGATGACTATTGACTTTACATTTAAATTCTTGGAGATTGTAGCTGTCAGGGAAGCAAGTAAACGGAGGGAAATTCTACAAACGGGAAATGTGAGAAAAAATCTGATGGAGTAGAATATGACTTATATTTTATTCATTTCACAGTAAAAGTGTGGGACCTAGTAGCTAATCTTGTAGCTCGAGTAGATTTATATATAGAGGGCACCGTGATGTAAGTTCATCCGAGCAGAAGCCGTGAAAGTACTTTTAGAAAAGATAAAGGAAAGCCACATTGCACCGATGAGAATGTTTTACAGGTGAAAAGTTCGAGAAAAAACTACAAGAGTAGAAGTAGCTGTTGTAGTTAGCTATTTGAACGAGAAAAGGGAGTTACCTAGATTTCACTCTAGGAGTACCCCATAAATTAATGTAGACGGTGCACCAATGAATCAAACCTCAACAAAGCACCTTCCAGTCTTAAAGTGCAATCCATTTGATTGACACTACCGGCCCTAATCATTAGGCCAACACAGCTTTCTAAGAAAAATTATGTATTTCATACTATTTTTCGTGGATACTGCTAAATAAAAATTAAATGGTTCTTTTTTTATCATTACTTTGCAAAATTTTACAAGGCAAATAGCAACAATTTACCCTTCGCACTCTGTAGCTTATATATATATATATATATATATATATATATATATACTGCCGGCCATCATTGTTAGGCTACCCCATTCTTTTCAGGGAAATTATGTATTTCATACTATTTTAGTGGCTAATTCTGAAAGAAAATAAGAATAGTTCTTTTGTTATTATTATTTTTCAAAATTTTACAAGTCAAAGAAGCGAAGATGAACTCGTGCGAATCACGCTAAATCAAGGTGCAATACAGGTAATTATTAAATATTTATAAATTCATTTGATGTGCATGTTATAGTGCCGTATTAACAAAAGAATCATACTATTTTCATTTACAATGATTCACTAGGAAATAGGTTCTAAAAATAGTATGAAAGACTTCATTTTTAAAACACTGAAGTTGCCTAATAAATATGGTCGGTAGTGTATGTTTTAAATATACCCTTGCAAAAATTAACTGAAACAAAACGAATAATGTCTTCCTACAATCTTTCACACTTTCCCTAATCACGTATACATCGTCTCTTTTAACGTTGTTTATCCTTTAGGTCATGAGCTGATAGATCCAGTTAGTTTCTTCGCTCTAATTGCACTACTGACAGTTAAAAACCTCATACTAAGAATACCCGCGATCACTCAGTAATACTTGCCGGTTGTTCGTGCAACGTTCCAATTCTCGTACTTTTTTTAATAACGTACATCATAGATGATAATTGTAGCATAACTAATAGACAATTGAGACAACAGTGTCTGGGCGTGATGAAAATATGATGCAATTAAGATGACACAATATTTTTCAAGGTTAAATTTCATCATACACCCAGAAATATATGAGGCGTTCATATAACTTAAACTGATTTTATATATAAAATCATTTAAAATCAGTTTAATTATTGGAACACATTAGATTCATATTATTTTCAATTATTGTAAATGATCTAATCTGAGGAAGAAACAGAAATCTATTACACCCTATAATTCCAGTGGCTCTAAAAACTGATCGTATGTTCAACGAAAACAAATTAAAGCAGTTGTTTTAATTAATTTGTCTACATAACAATCTAATAATCCTGTCTTTTTTTAAATTATTTTCCTGTTACTTAATATTTTGACTTGATTTTGAAAGGCCATATTCCCTACCTAATGGCTCTTTCGGTTTTCCGAGCAGCAGTTTACACCCTCTGTTAATACTCTGCCCAGATATCTAAAATGTTGCACCTTTTAGATATCGATAAATTCCAATTTCTAAATTTCTGTGGGGGTCTCCTTTTTTTTTTTTTTTTTAGCAACTAAGCATTCCGTCTTCTTGCATGTGATTTTTCGGACTTTCTTGTTTTGTTTCTTGTTTTTCATCATCTTCTGTAGTAGTACTTGTAATGCTTTTTCTGTGTGCCTTTTCTGTGTCTGCTATCAATACTGTTGGCGTATATTTTTTGCTAAGATTGAAAATGAATTGTTGTAATTCTCCCGGAGTCGCTTTCCTGTTTAAGTTGAATAAGTCTGGCGAGATGACACAACCTTTTATTACACCTTTTTTTATACATTTATTTCCTAAAATTCAGTGACAAAATGTACCAAATCAGAGCTCCGGCACGTGGTCCAGATTCATAAAAGTGTGTTCGAAAGCTTCATTTACTCTAAAATGAGAAAAAATATGTTTATCTCATCTATGAAGAAAGCTTCTACAAAAACAAGAAAAAAAAATTCTGCGGATACCACTGACCAAAAACTTGAGTAAAGGCGTGTTTTTTTTTAAAGGCGTGAAACTTAAGCTTAACATCACGAAGAAGCAGTTGAATTTTTTGGGACACGTAATAAGGAAGAACGGTCTGGAAAATCTGATACTCATGGGACAAACATATATTCATGGGAAATAGGGATAGAAGAAAGCAGCGTATGATATGATCGTAGAACAAGCTTCGTGATAAATAACAAAATGAAAAATATTAAGAGACAAAAGTGCATCGGAAGATGTGGAGAGTCATGAACTGACACGACATATAAAAAAGGAATCATGAATTGTGTGTGCGTTGTTTGACAATCAGATACAACAGCGCTGTGAATTCTACTTCTTGCGAGTTAACTCAATACTTTCAACGCACGGATCTCTAGGGTTCGATGGACAAACTGTCGCCATCTTATATTTTTCATTTCGTGTGTCACTGTAGTTCTTTCTTTTTTCTATTTTTTTTTTCGTCGACTGTTCAGTGTGGTAGTTTTATTTGGGTGGTATCTAAACTTATTTATAAATGGAACTTTGTCTCTGTGTGTCTGTGTGTGTCTGTGTGTGTCTGTCCGTTACCTATAGATTCCGAAACGGCTGAATTGATTTTCTTGAAAAGTAACACAGTTGTACTATAAGCGTCTGCGAGTGTTCTTAGCTAGGTTTTGTGCCGAGGTACCCCCGATATATATCAAAAATCGATAATCAAAAACATCGTGTTACAGAAGGAGTGGTCCGATTTTAATCAAATTTGACACACTCATAGACAAAGACATAAGAAGCAATATTCAGAAGTTTCAAGGTTGCAGTTCTTACAATAGTGCAGAAAATCGATAATATATATATATATATATATATATATATATATAAGGCAAAATGCTTGCCTGTGTGCCTATTTATCTGCCTGTATGTCTCTATTTTTCAGCCCTTTTATTTTAGTTTTTGCTTCAGGTTTGTCTCTAAGTAGGTATAAATGTAGTTCTTAATCTCAGCCATGATACCATTTACTCAGAGGACTTATTTAGCCTTCAAAATTCAATTTATGACTAAAAAACTTATTTGATATCGATACCAGGAAATCAAAATTTGACTTACATCCATTCATTTTTCTTTCAGTCTACGGTTTCGCTTTGACTGGAAACAACTATTGATTTTTAGTCTTTCGTGCCAACGTCCCAATGTCTGAGCTCCATGACCATGGATTAGATTTAAAGCTTTCATTGCACCCGAGCAACGTCGGACTATACTGCTAGTTTGTGATAAACTGAGTAACATTACGCAATGCACTCATACAGAAATTGGGAGACGAGATTGTATACTGCTTGGCACTTGTACCGGATGCTTTAATACAAATACTTTAGTCTGTTTGGGTGTTATTCAAGATTCAGAAAGTGATTAATGGCTATAACGGCGATTACGAGAGTAAGATAGCTCGAGAATATCACTACTATAGTTCAAATATTAAAATAGTTCTCGATGATTTTAGTGAGGGCCTTAGATTCAACACAAATGCTTATATCAAGTGCTCAGAAAAAGTAGTAGTACTCTGGTTCAAAACAGTGGCTGTTGAAAGATTCTACGCCTGGCAACAGTCACACCTGCTGCAGAACACAATCTTGTCTGTCAGACTATTTTTGCGACTACATCACATCCTAAATCTGGACACATAACTGTAGAGACTGTAACTCCAGGATTAAAATGTCTTAGGCTCATTAGGGGAATCGACCTACCAAAACTTCTTTTAACATGAAAGATTATCTGAAGGCAAGGATTATGTCAGCATTCATCAAATTAAGCAAGGAGGCCGTCGAGAAAGATGCAGAAGTTTTTTGGAGGTCGTGGTCGAAGCCAATGACTGTTTTATTGAAATCTTGTCATTTCCATTTTTAAGATATTTTTTTTTAAATTTGGGTAAAAACAAATATTAAAATAATATCTCAGTGATGCACTCATTTTAATGTTATTTAGACAACAATTTATCTATCGCACCCTGTATATATGATAAACTGCGTTGTCAGTTTTTGTTTCTTTTTCATATGGCCATTGCCGTTTCCACTTCTATTTTTAATATTTTTGGTCCTTCCTTCATTTTTATGCATAGCTGTTTGCTCTCTCTTGTCGTGGAAAAGATAACTGATGTATTCATGCCATCTCTGATTTTTTTTCTTTTTCAAATATTAGTGTGCCATCCTTTGCTTTTATTCATCGTGTTGCTGAGTCTGTCCTTTGCCCTGTTAGTTTGTTTACTTTTTTATGCATGTCTTCATTATTGTTTGTGCTCAGTCTCCCTACTTCGGTGCATTTGACGTTGAGCCATCTTTCTTTAACCTGTCTGCATTTGCTCCGTATTTTCTTGTGTAGTCTTTTGTATTCCGTTCTATATCTTGGTGTTATTTTCGGTCTTTTTTACATCAGCTCTTGAATCACTTCAGTGATCCAATCCTTTCTTCCTGGCAAGCACTTTTTTTTGGAGTGATGTCATTCGCCGATATCACTAGAGCCGCTCACAGTGCGTCCAATTTTGAGCTTCTATTTTCAGATTGTCTTTCGTACATCGTTATCACGCTCTCCGTCTACATTTTCTGCAGGTTGGGGTCATTCATGAGTCTATTGTACTGCAGTCTTAGGGCTGTGTTAGGTTTCTTTAATCTCCTTAGTTTTAACGAAATCTACAACAGCGGTAATATACCGGAGGACCTAAGCATATCAATCTTCATAACACTACCTAAGAAGCCAAATGCAAAGAAATGTGAGTTCCATCGAACAATCAGTTTGAAAACATAACAAAACTCATCATCCGGATTTTGATGAACAGATAGCGCAGCAAAATCGGTCCAAAGATGGGACAAGAACAATGTGGATACATTATAGATACCGGGACGAGGAATGTGATATTTATGCTCAGAATGCCATCTGAGCGAGAAATACAAATGCAGAAGAACATTTATCTGTGCTTTATTCACTTTACGAAGACATTCGACAAAGTACGACAGAAGGAATTGATAGAGATGCTCTACTACTTCGACATTTACGGAAAAGAAACGTCAGGATATTCAAAAATCTATATTGGCAGTTAATCGATTATGAGCGGAAAGGAAGTGAACTCAGCATGTATGCCAAAATAAAAAGGGACGAAAGCTAAGGACGTGTTTTCTAACCGGAAATTTTTAACCTGTTCAGCGAAGCAATTATGAGAGAAATGAAAAGCCTTGACAGGATTCGTCATTTGCGGCCATGATCTCAACAATATCAGATACTCAAATAACACGGAGCTGATGGCAGACATGGAAAGGAAACTGCAGCATCTTCTACAGAAGGTAGCAAAAGAAAGTGAGTAGAAAATACTGAGTAGAAAACATAAGAAAAAATGAAAGTATGGTCATCAGTGAAAAGAAGAGCCCAATATGTCAACTACAAGACGGAGAAACTAAAATAAAACAAGTGAAAAATTTCAAATATCTGCGAAGGACATTGACAGAGAAAATGAAGTGCGACATGGAGATCCAAAGACGCATTGGCATAGCCAAAGACGCATTTCAGAAGTTAACCAGAGTACTGAAAAAAGGAAAATCTCATTAGAAACAAAGAAAACGTTGCTTTATTTCTGTGTGATATATGTCTTTCTGTAGGAACGTGAATGCTGGACGGTCTCATTAAAGGTGAAGGAGAAACTTGAGGCAGAAGAAATGTGGTTTTACAGAAATATCTTAGATATATCATACAAGAATTACATATGGGACACGATGAGGTGTTGCTAAGGATGCAAACGAGTTGTAAACTCATGCTAAATATCAGAAAGATACAAATAAAGTTAATGGGATACGTAATGAGGCAGGAGGGTCTAGAGAACTTAATACTCACATGTAGAACAGAGGGAAAAAGAGTAAGAGGTATGCAGTGTGAGATGTACTTGTTAGGTCTGAGCAAATGAATAGCGGAGTGGGACTTAGAAGAGATATCAAGAGAAACAATATTGAGAGCGACAAGGGACAGAACCAATGGAAGTCCATGATCGCCTACGTCCTGAAGAAACACGGCACATGGAGAAGAAGAATGAATGGCGGAGGTGGGTTGGGACTTATACCAAGAGTAAAAATATTGAGAGCAACAAGACACAGAGCCAAGTGGAAATCAATGATCACCTACGTCTTGAAAGGACACGGCACATGAAGAAGAAGAAGAATGGATGGAGGAGGTGGGTTGGGACTCATACTAAAAAAAAATATTGAGAGCGACAAGAGACAAAACCAAATGAAAGTCAATGATCACCTACGTCTTGAAAGGACACGGCACATGAAGAAGAAGAATGAATGGCAGAACGGGGTCTGGGAGAGATACCAAGAGAAAAAATATTGAGAGCGACAAGGGACAGAGCCAAGTGGAAGTCCATGATCGCCTACATTCTGAAAGATCACGGCACACGAAGAAGAAGAATGAATGGCAGAACGGGGTCTGAAAGAGATACAAAGAAAAACATATTGAGAGAGACAAGTGACAGAACCAAGTGGAAGTCCATGATCGCCTACATTCTGAAAGATCACGGCACATGAAGAAGAAGAATGAATGGCAGAACGGGGTCTGGGAGAGATACAAAGAAAAAAATATTGAGAGAGACAAGTGACAGAACCAAGTGGAAGTCCATGATCGCCTACGTTCTGAAGGAACACAGCACATGAAGAAGATGTATGAATGGCGGAGGTGGGTTGGGACATATAGCAAGAGTAAAAATATTGAGAGCGACATGAGACAGGGCCAATTGGAAGTCAATGATCACCTATGTCCTGAAGGGACACGGCACAAGAAGAAGAAGAAGAATGGATGGCGGAGGTGGGTTGGGACTCATACTAAAAAAAATATTGAGAACGACAAGAGACAAAACCAAATGAAAGTCAATGATCACCTACGTCTTGAAAGGGCACGGCACATGAAGAAGAAGAAGAATGAATGGCAGAACGGGGTCTGGGAGAGATACAAAGAGGAAAATATTGAGAGAGACAAGTGACAGAGCCAAGTGAAATTCCATGATCGCCTACGTCCTGAAGGGACACGGCACATGAAGAAGAAGAATGAATGGCAGAGCGGGGTCTGGGAGAGATACAAAGAGGAAAAATATTGAGAGCGAGAAAAGACTGCACCAAGTGGAAGTCCATGATTGCCTCCATCCTGAAAGGACACAAGAAGAAGTGCCATTTACATTTTGGCGTAATGTTTTTTTAATAGTATCACCCCGAGCAAGGCGGTAACACCACTGATGTGCAGGGGGCTACATAAGAGTAAAAAGAATAGATAGAAGGAGAGTAAAGAGAAAGGTGTACCAGTCATAAAGAAGCAAGAGAAGGATAGTAATACAGGTAAAAGATAGTGAGAAAGGAAATGATATACAGGGAGATGTAGAAAGAACTAGAGTCATATGGTTAAGAAATGGGTATTGACATTGCATTAACATTCTTGGAGGTTGTAGCTGTCTGATAGCAAGAATATGGAAGCGCGTTCCACAGGCGGGAAGTGCGAGAAAATAAGCTGCGGGAGTAGAATTGTAGTCTTCATTTGGTTGATCTAACTGTGAATGTGTGGGACCTAGTTGCCAGTCTGACTGCACGAGTAAACACCTGCGGAAGGGGCACACGTGACTTAAGTTCGTTGGAGCAGAAGCCGTGAAAGTATTTGTAGAACGGAGAGAGAGAAGCCACATCCCGTCGGTGGGGAAGTGGCTGGGGTAGAACCGTCAAGTCGGCACCTATCACATTACTCATTGTCCTTTGGAGCCTGTCAAAAACACTGAGGTGAACAGCGGCTGCCCCTGACCATGTATGACAGCAGTATTTCCTGCACGGACGAATCGTTGATTCGTATATATGCAAAATGAATTCTGGAGTAAAAAACAACCTGGCCCTACACAGTGACACAATCTTCCTAGCAGTGGATTAAGCAATTGACTTAATGTAATGGTTCCACTTGAGATCGAAAGAGAGGTTAAGCCCGAGAAGGCACAGTGTATTGCTCTCAAGGAGACTCACTTGCTCCATGTTTATGGGGGTAGGGACAGGAGATGTTATCTGTGATGATTTAGAGACTGCAGTTTCTTTTTAGACGCATTGAAATTTACAAGCTTTAGACGACAATTTATTCATCGCGCCCTGTGTATAGAGTAAATGATATTTGAGATATAAAATGTTGTAACATTCCGAGGCATATTTCTTTTTCTTACACTTAGAACGGCTTGGCCATCAGTTGATCAGCCTCCGGACTAAACAAAATAGTGGAACACAGTGTGAACCACCGTGCAAAGATAAAGAAGATAAAAATCCTGGTAATAAAAGTGGCACATTTCGGAAATACCAACACCAAATATTAACACACTTTACTTCAAACAGTTTAAAGAGATCGCGTTTTTGAAAGTTCATTATTATCAATCAATTTAACAGTTGCTTAGGGAACTCTGCGGTCAATAACCTTTGCAAATTGCGTGTTACTCAGTATACGTTGCAGATATAGGAACTCGCTAATCGATAGTTGCTCTCGTCTAATGGTCGCGAGTTCACTCCATGTGAAAAATAATGAAATATATTTGTTCTGGTTCAAAAGTAATGAAGAATGAATTTTATTGTAGAGACAAAAATATCGCAATAATTAGCAAGTTCCATCAATAAAAGGTATCAATTCCATGTATAAAAACAAAGATTGATTTGAAATTCTGTTTAATGGTATATCAATTCCTTATGTATCGGTTAACGGCCATATCACGTTGAATACACCGGTTCTCGCTCGATCACCGAAGTTAAGCAACGTTGAGCCTTGTCTGTACTTGGATGTGTGACCGCTTGGGAATACCAGGTTCTGTAAGCGTTTAGTGACGGATGTGCGATGTGATGCAGTGGATATCGGCTCGTAAAGAGAAATCGGTGTGCCGAGTTCGAAATCCAGTTGAATACCCTCCATTCTCTTAAGCACTGGTACCCTTGGGAAAGCTATTAATCTGTCTCTTCCTTCCATTTATGGGTTAAAAAACAAGGAGAGGAGCTTAAAAACAAATCCCAATGAATCTTGAACAAACAAAAACAAATCAAAACGATTTTAAGCATTAAATGACTTAATAAAGTTTGATATGCTGGTTAAATGAACCAACCAACAGAGTAGACGATGCTTAACATCTTTTATATATATATAATCGTGTCGCCCCAAGCAAGACATGTTGGTGCCACTTTAGAGCGGGAGGCGGGGACCTACTTTTCAAGATCGGCAGCTGGGTTTGATCACGGCGAGAGTAAACTGTAGTTTCATCAGCGTGTATGCCTACTTGGCATTTTATTACATCGATGAGATCGTTAATGTAGATAACGAAAGGCGTGGGACCTACAATAGAGCCTTGAGGGACACCGGCATTCGTGTGATATTATTGGGAGACATTAATACTGCCTTCATTGTGCGATTTGAAAAGAATGACTGGATTAGGTTAAACAATTGTCCAGTTATACCATAGCCCAGCAGCTTGCATAGAAGGTCAGCATGCCAGACGCTGTTAAACGCTTTGGAGATGTCTAGGGCAACAGTTCGGGCTTCGCCGTTTTTGTCAAGGGCCTGGTGTATATACTCAGTGATGGTCGGGAGCATATCCGCAGTAGACCTGGTGAAGCGGAGACCATACTGTTTGTCACAGAAGAGTCTGTGGGCTGTGAGATGTTGTACCACATCTTCATTGATCTGTGAACATAAATAGTACAGGCGGTGATATGTGTGTTTTATATTTGTTGTAACGTAGTCACCAAGTTGTTGTGGTCTGTTGCAGCCAGAAATAAAGACACGAAGATAGAATATTGTTAAAAAAAATATATTACAAAGACAGTACTACAAACATATACCAATTATTAGAGAGGCTACTTAGTCTGACTGTCAGGGTTATCTGCAGGAATAGATTCTGCTCTCACTATATCTATCACTCTGCCCTACAAAGCAGAAGTGCTACTTATATATAGTTCGGAAGAGTTCAATGTGTCATATGTATAAGTAACCATTAAAATATTTTAATTTTGTTGAACTTATAGTTTGAAATACAGTTTTATCTATTAAAGATATTCTACAATATTATTTGAATTAATGTCGTCAAAGTGCTCTTTCATCTTCATTGATGTGTTATTGATAATTTTATTATAAATAGGTATAGTTACTATTTTTTAATATAAAATGCGTTGCTATTATTTTAACTATACGAATCTAATTTATACTTTCATACGTTTTAGTTTTTGTTTTGGGATTCACTATTTACTCATAGCTGGGATCCTAAGAGGTGTTAATACACAGGATTTTGAGGGACCTGGGAACAACAGAAATTATGAAAACTTGAAATTATAAAAGCTATCTGTGGTTTATAGTCATACCCCGGAATAGCAGACAACTGGTGATATTAATAGTAAACATATTTTAACAAACGCAACAACCTTTAGTACACTTATTAGAAAGCTTACCAGCAGAGAAACTATTTTCAGAAACGTTTTATAACGCAAATCTCATCCTGAAAGCAAACGGTCGTTAAGCATAACAACATTTCAAATTCAAAATAACCCTTAAAAACACTACACTTACTAACTAAAAATATGTAACAAAGTACGTTAATTACACTATTCATAATTTTTTAACTGTTTTCTTTCTTCTTTTTTTTTTTGCAATATTCACGACGTTTCTTCCATTGTACTTTCCATGCTCCTTCAGGTGATTGAAGTATATAATTGTACCCATTATTTCGTTTAACGGGGTACCTTCTTCATTTTCCACGAGCTACGTCTCTTCCAGATTATTAAATATCAGTTATCTTCCTTTTAAACCGTAAATAAATGCTTCGGTTTCAAATTCCAATAGCTGAAATGACCAGGGCGTAAAACAGCAGAAACATCGTGAATATAACAGCGAAGATGTGGACAACAGTCCGAACAATGTAAATAATATAAATAATTACAATACCTGACCTCAGAGATATAGAGGAATACGAAATACGTTTTTAAATTAATTATCCTTGTTTAAGTAGCCCAACCTACATGTTCAAAAACGCTTGTTGGCGGTATGATACTAAATACTGATCATTCTCACCTAAATTTTTATGTACATTTGGGGCGTTTTGTAGGTCCCCGGTATGTTTTGCTGTATTTTGGTGCATGATAAGTATGAGTGTTGATGGACAAATTTTTATGGTGAATGAGGATCATTGTAACGCATGTATGGGTCGTGATTCTGGTTAGCTAGGTATAGGATAGAGTACTTGAAGACCAACCCAAGTTTTGTTCCCCCTCCCCATTTTCGGCCTTGTGCCATAATTTTGTAATTTTACAAAATAAATAAATACTGATCATTCTCACCATAAACACCTGTGAATTTCCTTACTAAATAAATATTTTTAAATATTTTCACAACAAGCAAGGCAATAAAGCCATTAAGTTACAGGAGTGTATTAAGTGTGAAAAATAAGAGAAACATATATTTAAGGACCGATAAAAACAAATGAACCGAAATAAAAAATAATCCTTATTATAATGCCACTAATTTTAGATTATTAAACTCCATAAACAAAAGACTATGTTGATGGCATGGAACACGATATTAATCAATAGGAAGAAAGCAAGACAATTAAAAATACACTTTAAAAACGAAGAGAGTTGTTTTTATTTGATGATATTAAGATTCGAAGAAAAAAGAAAATTATGCTATTTAAAGTAAAGAAGAACATTATGATTTGAAGAATAAAAAATATTATGATTTAAAAAATAAGAATATTATTATCATTTGAAAAAAAAGAACATTATATTCACTTGAAAAAAAAGAACATTATGATTTAAAGAAAAAATAACATTACCATGATTTAAAGAGACATCATTATTATGATTTGAAAAAAAATTAACATTGTTCTGATTTAAAAGACATAATAACATTATTGTGACTGGAAGTGAAATAAAGTATTGGTATGATTTGATGGAAAAGAATATTACTAAAATTTAAAGAAAAAAAATTTCTGATTTTAAGAAAAATAATTATTTCATGATTTAAAAACGAACAAACTTTGCCATGATTTGAAAAGAAAAAAACATAAGTTGATATGATTAAAAAAAAATATTGTAATTTGAAGGAAAAGATTATTATCACGTCTGGAAAAAATAATATCGTTATACTTTAAAGAAAAATGAAAACACTGTTTTGATTTGAACAAAACGGTTTCTGATGAATTGAACCAGAAACACTGTTTTGATTTGAAGAAATAAAGAACATTATTATGAAATGAAGAAAAAGAAATTGTTTTGATTTTGAGAAAAAATCATTCATGGGATTTTTTTTTAAAAAGAATATAATTTTAATTTAAAGTAAAGAACATTATTTCAGAGATTTCAATAATAATCAAAATTACTTTTACAGAATTAATTCCATTATTTTATCCTAAATCAAGATTGTGAACTAGATTAAGGATTATTGAAAAATTTGATTAAATTTGAACTCACAAAGCTATGAGGGTAAATTTAAGAAAATATGGTTGATATCATCCGATACAAGTCTACATGCCCAGAGTGGTCAAACAAGAACCCATCTGTTGTAAATTTGTGATTTTGAAAATTTGTAATTTTGACCTCTCTCACTCAGTCAAGTGTCATACATGATACACGTTTGAGCTGGAAAATATCATCGAAAATGAGGACAAAACTTGAAGCAGCCGAAAAGTGGTTCTGCAAAAAAATACTGGATATAAAGTGGGGGATCAATTCCATATTACAATCAATATATAAACGGACTCCTCACTTTGTGGTCACTGCAGTTTCTATACATTTATATTCCTGAGATCCAAAAGCACAAGGATGCATTCCATGAGCTAAGTAGAATATTAAGAAACAGGAAAATTTCACTAGAAACAAAGAAAAGAGTGCTGGATTGCTATGTGATGTCAGTTCTTCAATACGGCAGTGAATACTGGACAATATCATCGAAAATGAGGACAAAACATTTTTTTTAATCGTATCACCCCGAGCAAGGCGTAACGCCACTGATGTGCAGGGGGCTACATAAAAATAAAAAATTAGATAGGAGGAGAGTAAAGAGAAAGACGAACCAGTTAAGTATGGGAATACAAGTGTGATGACAGTTGCAAATGTGGAGAGAAAAGAAATGATATACAGGGTGGTGTAGAAAAAACTAAAGTCAAGTGGTTAAGAGATGGGTTTTGACATAGCATTTAAATTCCCGGACGTTTTAGCCCTAAGAAAAGCAAGAATACGTAATGGAGTTTCACAGGCGGGAAGTGCAAGAAAAGAAGCTGCGAGAGTAGAATTATCGTCTGCATTTGGTTGATCTGACTGTGCATGGGTGGGACCCAGTTGCCAGTCTGGTTGCACGAGTAAACACCTGTTGCAGGGGTACCAGTGACTTAAGTTCGTTGGAGCAGAAGCCATAAAATATTTATTGAACAGAAAGAAGGAAGCCAGATCTAGTCGGTGGGAATGTGGCTGGAGTTGAGCCACCAAGTTAGTACTTATTACATTATTGATTCTCCTTTGGAGCCTGTCAAAAACACTGAGATTAACAGCGGGTGCGCCTGATGAATAATTCATGCATCCATAAACTGAATATTTCTACCGCATCCTATCTGGTTCTTCTGTGATGTGTTTAGAGATTTTTATATGAAAGAATAATAATAATCTCGGTTTTCAACGCTTTCTCCCTATTGTAACCAAGTTTTCCTGTGATTTTTCTATAGATATTTCTTGATAATATTCTCTGATGAATTCTCTACCATTGTACATGGACTTTATGAATCGGTGCATACTACTAGATCTGCGGCAAATTTTGACCACATTGCAATTTAAAGATTAATTATTTATTTATATTCTTTTATCATCATATCGCTCCAAATAAGGTATTTTGCTGCCACTGTTGTGCAGGGGGTTACATAGGAGGAAAGCAATGAGAAGGAGTGACAGATTATAGGGGGTGTCAGGAACTATGTAAGAGAATGATAACTGTAGCCATAAAGTGAGGGATCAATTTATATATTGATTGTTATATATGATTGATCCCCCACTTTATATTTACAAAATAGTTTCTTGACTGTTGATAAGCGTAGGAAACGAATCAATCAGTCAATAAAATACTGATTAGCTAAACATGCATGCCTTTAAGATTTATTTACATTCTCTCGAATATAAATGTATAGAATTTTTTTTTATAAACATATCGCCCCAAGTAAGACATTTTACTGCCACTCTTGTGCAGGGGTTACATAGAAGGAAAGTTGTGAGAAAGACTGTAAGGTTACAGGGGGTGTCACCACTTTCTAACATATCGTTGTGTCTCACGAGATTTAAGCGGAAAGAAAAGAGTATGAACTACAAAATCAGAAATATGCTGTGCCTCACATTGTCAAGAACTAATTAAATGCCTCAAAATACGTTACATTCTTTGTGAAAGTCACATCTAAAATTCATGTAAAGGGGGCACCAGTGAGCTAAGTTCATTGGAACAGAAGCCGTGAAATTATTTGTACAAGAGACACAGGGAAGCCACATTACGGCATTAGTGACTGTATTTGAGCTGCCAAGTCGGGATTTATCACATTACAGATTCTCCGTTGGATTTTATTAGGTGGTTAGCAGGAGCACCCAGCTAGATATGGCAGCAGAAATCAATGCACGGGTGGATGGTAGATTTGTTTTTGTGCAGGATTGATTCAAACGGGAAAAACTTCCTGGCCCTACACAGAGAACAGAGCTTTTAAGCAGCAGATTTAGGTATGAATTCTATATAGTCATTCCACGTGAGGTCTGTTGTGAAACTTAACCCGAGGAGGCGCAATGTTTTGTTTCAGGCTTTAAAATGGCTAGATATAATTATGAGTACTATACTAATAATTTCTTCCCTAGCACTTCTCGCTTGCGAAGCTGTTGTGGAGTCGCTGACACACCTGCAGCACTCTCAAAGATGGAATAGCCTGCGGTCTGAAAGGTTCTATTTAAGTAAAGAATAGTTGTAATTGTAATTATTGTACTGTTCTCTGTGTATTCGTTTAGCTCCGGATATTGTGCTGAATAATAACGCAGTGTGTCACATCCACCTAGATTATACAGCAGGAACTCTTTTCCGTCTTTTGGCTTTCAAGACAAGTTTGATCGATACAGATTTAAATGCAATATCAACCGTTATCATCTGTCTTTTTTTTATTTCTGTTCGTTTATTTTTGTTACTTAATAATGTTTTCTGCTTTCTAATATTCTCTAAGTAGATTGTTTCTCAGTGGTTTCATTGCCTTCTTTTGTACTGAAATGATTTAAAAAAATGAAGGCAGAATACAATAAACTAATGATGAAAGTATGCAAGTTCACAGTTTAATAACGATGTGTTTTCAAATATAGTTTAATTAAATATCTACTCACATGTCTCGCAACACATTAACGGGTTGTTTAAATATAACATTGCGATCACACCAGATTTATATTTGAATATCTTATGAGAATTAAGAGAAAATGATGAAGTAAATCTTAATGTTTTTATTTTTTTTAGAAAGCCGATCAATTTCGAAAAATTATATCCCGGAGATGATCAAAGACGTTGTATAATTCCTATTTAAATATTCACGCCGGATATTCAGCGTCGTTAAACGAATGCTCCACCGATTAAAGATGCAAGATTATTAGTTTTCTTAACTAAATGGTCACACAAAACGAAAGAAAAATATTCAAAAATTAATGATCAAATATTTTTTGAAAATTCTCAGTCAATTATGAAATAAAATTCATACAATAGTCCTTTTGCTGCTTTTTTATATTGCTAATTATATCGCGTTCCCAAATACAATAAATCAATTTTGTCTTGAAATTTAACCGCAGCCAATCGTTGTCCTCAACATATTTTTTACTCTTTCATTCAAAATATAAAAAGCCGCTGTTCTATGAAATCAAACTATTATTTTAGCACAGTGGTGCCCTAATATTTTAGTTAAAGGTGAACAAAATCAATAACCAAGAGTTAATATAGCAATGAAATTATTACAAATATTAAAAAAAAATGGTATTGATTATAAATTTAATGTTATTATATTTACTCGATTTTAGCATATTGCTAAATCACGTTGCCAAACACGATCGAGGATAAATGTCTTTTCTTGTTTTAATGCTTGAGATTGGAACACAGCCAAATTGTTAACTGACAACGTAGAAGAATAACAAAGTCAGCAAGCTGGAAAAAGAAGACATTATCGAAACTTATTTACAAATGGGACTCTGTGTGTGTGTGTGTGTGTGTGTGTGTGTGTGTGTGTGTGTGTGTGTGTGTGTGTGTGTGTGTGAATTTACACAGTTCTCCTATAAGCGTCTGCCACTGTTCTTAGCTACGTTTTGTGTCGAGATACCCCAGATAAATATCGATAATCGAAAAAATCGGGTTATAGAAGGAGTGGTCCGATTTTAATAAAATTTGATACACTCATAGACAAAGAACATAAGAAACGATATTCAAAAGTTTCAAGGTTGCAGTTCTTACAATTGTGCAGAAAATCGATAATATATATATATATATATATATATATATATATATATATATATATAAAAGGCAAGATGCTTGTGTATGTGTTTATCTGCCTGTATGTCTGTATTTTCTTTCAGTTCTTTTATTTTAGTTTTTGCTTCGGGTTTGGCTCTAAGTAGGTATAGTTGTAGTTCTTAGTTTCACCCATAATACCATTTACTCAGAGGACTTATTTAGCCTTCAAAATTCAGTTTGCGACGAAAAAAACTTATTTGCTATCGATACCAGGAAATCAAAATTTGACTTACATCCATTCATTTTTCTTTCAGTCTACGGTTTCGCTTTAACTGGAAACAACTATTGATTTTTAGTCTTTCGTGCCAACGACCAAAGAGTCTGAGCTCCAGGACCATGAATTAGTTTTAAAGCTTTCATTGCACCCGAGCAACGCCGGTTTATACTGCTAGTCAAAACTAAAGTAATGTCTCGCGAGATTTGAACAAGTATTTTACGGATTATATACCGTATATTCTCGCCTTCCTTGCGGCTTTTGGAGACCCAATTTTGAAGCAAATATTTAAAGGTTGCATCATACACGAGATATAAATTTCACGTATCTTCTGCCGAAAGTTCCATGATGTACGAGTCTATATACGTAATCAGAAATATAATGTACATGTCATCTAAAATAGCACTTTGTCTTGCTGTGAATTATTGGTTTCAGATATTTTTATTGTTAAAAAAAAGGCTAATATAAGATATTTTAATGAAAGCGTCAAGGTTTATAAAAATCCTGTAAATGTGAAAACTATTATCAAGGTCATAACAAAATTATCCTTGTCTCGTATATATCTCAACATATTTATAAATGGAAGTTTGTGTGCGTGTCTCCGTTACCTATAGACTCCGAAACGGCTGAACCAATTTTCTTGAAAATTTACACAGTTGTACTATAAGCGTCTGCCAGTGTTCGTAGCTATGTTTTGTGTCGAGGTACCCCCGATAAATATCGAAAATCGATAACTGAAAGAATTTTGATAAATTTTGATACACTCATAGACAAAGAACATAAGAAACGATATTCAGAAGTTTCAAGGTTGTTCTTAGTCTCAGCCATGATACCATTTACTCAGAGAACTTATTTAGCCTTCAAAATTCAGTTTACTACAAAAAAAGCTCATTTGCTATGGATACCAGGAAATCAAACTTTGACTTACATCCATTCATTTTCTTTAAGTCTACGGTTTCGCTTTAACTGGAAACGACTATTGCTTTTTAGTCTTTCGTGCCAACGTCCAAAGAATCTGAGCTCCAGGACCATGAATTAGTTTTAAAGCTTTCTTTACACCCGAGCAACGCCGGGCTATACTGCTAGTATACATATATATATATATATATATATATATATATATCATCAGTGAGCCCGTGCATTGAATACTGCTGCCATCTCTGGTCGGGTGCCCCTGCTATTCTTCTTGGGCTTCTAGACAAGGTACAGCGGAAGGTCTGTAATGCGATCAATACCGACTTAACAAACCGCCTGTAGACTCTCTCTCACCGGCGCGCCGTGGCTTCCCTGTGTCTCTTCTATAAATACTTTCACGGCTTCTGCTCCGATGAACTTAGATCACTGATGCCCCCTTGGTTCTAATTTGCACGTGATACTAGATTAGCAAATAGATCCCACCCTTTTACAGTGAAACCGATAAAATGCAACCGCATTTTCTACTCCAACAGCTTCTTTTCTCGCACTTCCCGACTGTCGAATTCTCTTCCACATGACTGCTTCCCCGACGGCTACAATCTCCAGGAGTTTAAATGTAGGGTCAATAGACACCTCCTAACAAACTAACTTCCATTCTTTCAAACACTCTTCCCACCCACCCAACTATCTATCACCCCACTTCTGACATTCCCTATATCTAACCACTCTTCCTATTTATCTCCCCCTATGTAGCCCCAAGCGCAATAATGGCAGTGGAATGCCTTGCTTGGAGTGAAATGATTAAAAAAAAAAATTAAGACGGTAACACAATAACATACACCATCAGCGATTTGCTGCCTCGATACACTGTATATATATATATATATATATATATATATATATGGAGAGAGAGAGAGAGAGAGAGAGAGAGAGAGAGAGAGAGAGAGTGAGTGAGGATATATAGGAATATTATGTATTTACTACAAAAATTATCTGGTGTATTTCTACATATTGCCCAAAGATAAATTTGCCATCTTTTAAAAGAATAATACACCATTATTAAATATTTTCGATAAACCGATAAAACCCAATAAAGCATTTAACACGTAACAAATGATTTGAAGTCCGTATTAAAGTTATCGCTGCCCCTCGCCAGATTTACAAGCGTACACATATGTAATGCATAGGCTATTTAAATTATTTAGAATTTTCGCCCTTTCTAGTTTAATTATTTTAAGTATTTTTATTTAAAAAAGCTCAGAAATATCTAGTAATTTATAAACAATTTATATAAACAATTTAAAAAAAGTCAAAACGTAAGTTTCAATAACATAATACGCGTATCGATTTGCGACATTTAAAAGCAAAACAACGAATATATAATTAAAAATATAAATTATTTGAAATCTATATTATTTGATACACTTTCTTCGAATTACACTGGTTTAAAATATCGATATTAAAAATCATTGATTGTTCTGCTATGATACCTGGACATATTTGGGAAGGATATTAGTATAATTCAGAATTCATACTGGTAGTCGATTGCCTAAATACGAATAGAAAACGGATTCAGTAAATATACAAATTATAATGGGGAGTAGACATGGATGTGTCTTTTATTGAATCTATGTTGTGTTTTTATTTTGTAAGAATGTGAACTTCTGCCATGATTCAATATGGCGACCACAATCTTAAGACCGTAAAATACCTAGATATCTAGATAAGATAATGAAGGAGAGAGAAAAGAAAAGACTTGATATCAACATTAAGAACTGGTCAACACCCAAATCAGAAAATCCCCTAATATCTTAAAAAATAACTTAGGAAGTAAGCCTTAATCATTACTGAAATTATTCCTAGCACTTAGCTTAGAAAATTGTTTTTTTTTTAGATCGTTTGAGTAAAAAGTATTTTCTAAATTCCAATTAGAAATAGCATCGGCCATTTGTGCATTAATACCGAATGTTTCCTTATAAAAACGTCTTATATTACAATTAACATGAGGTTTCAAAGGAGAATATGTGACTAATGTTTATACAAAATTGAATTTGGAAACCGGCCAAATTGCTGACAGACATCGTTGAAGAAGCACTAAATCATTAAGCTGAAACCAAACACCACTTTCTAACATATCGTTGTGTCTCACGAGATTTAAGCGGAAAGGAAAAGAGTATGAACTACAAAATCAGAAATATGCTGTGCCTCACATTGTCAAGAACTAATTAAATGCCTCAAAATACGTTAAATTCTTTGTGAAAGTCACATCTAAATACGATACGTTCTTCTTTTTCACAACCTATGAAGAGCCATTGTTCGATGTAGGTCTTCATTATGTTCATGTGAGATGAATGGGCCGTTTTCATATCGGGTTGGCCCAATAGTAGAGTGCGGTTTTGGCGTTTTGACGATCACGACACTTTTTTTTTTATTCAGAGTTGCCCAAAGAAACGTGCATCATAGAATGTAACGGATCCGACCGGAATTTGAAATCGGCTCTCCAATTTCCCACTCTGAGCTATTATTACAACATCAATATACCCAAATGTCAGGCTTGTCTCCCAGAGAGTAAAACACTACGCCTCCTTGGTCTCACACTTTCAGCGGAATGACAATATCGAATCCATTGCTAAATCCGCTGCTATGAAAACCGGTTCTCTATGCAGGGCCCGGATGTTTTTTGCGTCTGAATCTATCCTGCACATATATAAAGCTCCCATCCGCTGGTGTATTGAATACTGCTACCACATCTGGTCGGGTGCCCCTGCTATTCTCCTCGGTGTTCTTGACAAAATACAACGGAGAGTCTGTAATGTGATCGATACCGACTTAGCAGTCCGGCTGCAGTCTCTCTCTCACCGGCGTGACGTGGCTTCCCTGTGTCTCTTCTATAAAAACTTTAACGGATTCTGCTCCGATGAACTTAGATCACTGATGCCCCCTAGCTCCAACAGCATCTCTCTCACAATTCCCGACTGATTTCTTCCCCGACGGCTACAATCTCCAGGAGTTCAAATGTAAGGTCAATAGACACCTCCCAACACACTAACTCGCATCCATTCTTTCAAGCACTCTTCCCATCTTCCCAACCCTCAGCCTCGGTACCCTTACCAGTCTATCACCCTCCTTCTGACATTTCCTATATCTAAACACTCTTTCTCTTTATCTTCCGCTATATATCCCCTTGCACAATAGTGGCAGTGGAATGCCTTGCTCGGAGTGAAATGATTAAAAAATATGGTATTCCCAGGCTGTCATATATCTAGCTAAACATCAGGACTGACACTACTTAAATGTGTATCAATGTGATATGAACAAAATGAAAGTGAAATGAAAAAGTATACAAAAAAGAAAATCTATAAAGTTCTTCATGAACGTCGCACAAATCTATTAAAAATTTCCCGTCTGAAACCATCCTGCACATATATAAATCTAATATGCACCCGTGATTTGATACCTGCTGCCATATCTGGTCGGGTGTCCCTGGTATGCACCTAGGGATCTTTGACGGAGAACGGAGAATCTGTAATATGATACAGTCACTTTCTCACCTGCACAATGAGGCTTCCCTGCATCACTTCTATAAATACTGTCACGGTTTCTGCTCCGTTTTAACTTAGCTCCCTGGTACCCCTATATACGAATTTACTCGAGCCACAAGATTAGCAATTAGGTTCCACCCTTTTACTGTGGAACCAATAAAATATAAACGCAAATTCTACTCCATCAGATTCTTTTCTCGCATTTCCTGCCTGTGGAATTCCCTTCCGTTTACTTGCTTCTCTGAAAGCTACAATATTCAAGAATTTAAATTTAAATTCATTAGTTATCTCCTATCTCACTAACCTGCATCCTCTCTCTCATGCTCCTTTCTCCTTCTAGTTTACTCTCATAAGTATTCTCATCCTTCTCTTACCCGCTTCCTGACACCCCCTGTAACCTGTCACTCTTTCTCATAACTTTCCTCCTATGTAAACGCCTGCAAACCAGAGGCAGTAAACTGCCTTGCTTAGGGCGATATAATTTTAAAAAAATTAAATAAAATTACACGTTTCTTACAGAATCAATTAATGCGGATGTCATGGAAGGTTTCACTGAATAGGGGAGATTTAATGAATTATAAATATTTCAAAGTATCTCGTTTTTTTGTTTATATTTCTTGGTTGAGGTATTATAACTATTTACATTATGAACATTCTACAAATATTTTCTTAATCTCTGCGGTCATATTCACGACGTTTTGGACATTTTACACCCCAGGCTTCTACCGGTGATTGGAATATGGTAACGAATCCTATATTTTTTCCACCTAAGTAGATTGTTCTCGTTCCACCTCTCACTCTTCTTCAGGATATTTGTGTTTCAATTTCACTTGTTTCTGTTCGTAATTCAACTCTTTTTATATCGTTATCCTTGGACGATAATGTACTTTCAAGCAGTTTTTGCAAAGAAGCTAAGTATCAAGAGATTAATAATTATATTATTTGTAATTGAATAATATAACACTATTGTCGTATACTAGTTGAGTCAAATGTTATCGAAAGGTTGAGTATTTTAATAAATCATATCTATTTTTTGGCGATGCTGCTGATATTCTTGTGAAACAACTTTATTCCTTTTGCATCCCACTGTTGATTTCAAGTTAAACAGTTTTTTCCTACATACACTACCGGCCATTATTATTAGGCTACCCCAGTTTTTAAAAAAATATGTATTTCATACTATCTTTAATATTTATTTAAGTGGATAATTCTAAATGAAAATATAATGGTTTCTTTTGTTATTTTTACTTTGCAAAAGTTTACAAGGCAGTCAGGAAATCTTTGCTTTGGCCAGCCAAGAGAAGAAGAGACTAGCATAGGGAAAAAATCAGAAAAACTGGACGCCAGAACAATTCATTTGATACCCATGTTATTTTTTTTTAATCATTTCACCCCGAGCAAGGCAGAAACGCCACTGATGTGCAGGGGGCTACATAAATGTAAAAAGATTAATTAGAAAAGAGTGAGGAGTACAAACTAGTTAGAAAGGAACAATAGAAATCTGAGAAAGCAGGTGCGATGACAGATACATAGGTGGAGAGAAAGGGAAGGTTATACGGGGGTGCAGAGAGAGCTAGAGGCCAGTGGTTAGTAGATGAGTATTGACTTTGCATTTAAATTTCTGGAGGTTGTAGCCGTCAGGAAAGCAAGAATACGTGAGCGAGTTCCACAGGCGGGAAGTGCGAGAGAAGATGCTGGAGGAGTAGAATTGTCGTCTGCATTTGGCTAACCTGACTGTGAATGGCTGGGACCCAGTTGCCAGTCTGGTTGCACGAGTAAACACCTGTTGAGGAGGCATCAGTGACTTAATTTTGCAGTATTAACAAAAGAACCATTCTATTTTCATTTACAATTATCAACCTGGAAATAAATACTAAAAATAATATTAAATACATAATTTATTTTAAAAAAACTGAGGTAGCTTAATAATTATGGTGGGTAGTGTACCGCTACATTGTAGATGCTACGCTTTAAGGGATTTTTTCTTTATGAATCTAAGAATTAGCAGCTGATCTTTCCTTTGAGGCCACTGTCACATCCAGTGGTGGTAAAAATGGTTTGTTGTATGCAATGATTCGAAAACCGAAACAGATGATTTCAATCATCGCAGAACTTAGTCCGAACCCTCCTCAAACATTCTGAATAATTCTTCTCTCAAAGTAACCGGGTAACTTGAGCGCTTATTGTTTTTTAAACTCACTCCATGTGTTAAATAGAACTTGTACATCGCTAAATATGCTCGGTTCCCTTTCCAGATGAAGTAAATACCGGGCTTCTCTTGCTAACTCGACACTGAGTCTGCCATATGTGGTGAAAACGAAGTACCATTAATATAAATAGGCAGTAGCTGCCCAGTTTCACGATTTTTTCTCCAGGTAACAAATTATTTTCCATCATGAAACCCAGTTCTTCCAGATGAAACACTGCAAACCTTTCTTTACCCTGTCTCTATTTCCATGGAAAGTGTTTAAACGAACTCCATTTCTTCATTAAACATTCCTTATTTAAAGCATGACGACCGTAAATTTAACAAGATCAAGTTCTTTTACTCGGAAACATAGATTCTGAAACCAATTCAAAAAAAGAATTCTTCACCGATGACTACACCGATGACTACAATCTTATCTTTTAGGATTAACCATTATTTTCCCAACCTATAGCGGAAAAACTCTGTCTCATAATCTGTTATCCTCTGCCTGGAGTGTCCCCCGGGACTCGTACAGGATAAAAAATTATTTAAAAAATGTTAATTTTCCCTACATACTCTTATTCTGTACCCCTCTACCTCAAGTTGATCTGGACATTTGTACAGCATCAATATTATTGCAAAATAAAAAAAATAAAAAAGCACAGTAAAATAGAAAGTGATATCTGTGATAATCTTACACTAATTGTAAATTATTAATTTTTATGCGGCGTCTATTTTTAGATTCGCAATTATGTGAACTTTCTCGGACATTTTTCATCACAGCCCATTCCGTTGTTTCAGATTTCAGATTTTAATGCTCTGATCTCCCTTTCAATGATGTTCTTTAGTTGTTAAAGTGTCTGAGGATTGTTGAATATATACCTTGGATAGACTTGTAAATCTATTTAAAGATATCTGGTATTAATTATTTATTAATTTTAAAGATAAGAGAGAATTCTCTAAAATTGGAGAATCCAATTATTTTTATGAGGAAAAGTAAACTAATTGATTAAATCCTTGTAAAAGAATCATAGACATAATATTGTTGAGCTATTTTGACAAATTGTTAAACCTGGGTTAAAATTGTACTGTGAGGGTTTTCTGTCTTGGGGTACATGAGCTATTGAGTAAAGAAACGCAAGCAGTAAGAGAGAGTAAGTTATTTCCCTTCATCAGGCTCAATCGAAGTGGGAAATTACATTATTTCAATTTCGAGCTGGTAAAATTTATACAATGAGGGAAAATTTAAACCCGTAGCTACCTTCAACACCCCGGTTTTGTACCTTTTCAATAAAATGAGGTAGAAAACAAAATTAGCAGAGAATACATTTAGGGCCTGTTATTTGAATAAGACGGACCAACTGAAATCGGCGTTCTGCTAGCGACGACAGAGTAAACCCCGTCTCCGAGAGCATTGTTACTCAATGTGTTATTGAAATACCAGCCAACAGTTGCGTTACACTTGCTTTGACTTGCTTATAATTGTTTATATATATATATATATATATATATATATATATATATATATAAAACTACGTCCTTGGCGTTGCAGTGTTCTACTGTATATATTCCGTTTGCCAGCTACCTGCTACCGCGGATCGCATAAATTCAGTCTCGACAATATAACCGCCGCTCGCGTGTCTGGACTAACCTAGGCAAGTCATAACGGGCAATCTTACTTTAGGCAGTCCGAGATCGAAAAAACAGAATCTGGGAGGATGTGTTTGTAGTTCAGGAAGGATGGTGTTATAGATTCAGAGGAAAAACTGATCTTGTAAATTCTGGGAACAGAATTGTCACTTCATGCCGCAACCCAATAAATTAATTTTAAAAAAAAGTGCTGGAGAAAGTTGAATTGCACCCCTTGTCTTCTGAGCTCCTATCTCATCTGGTTACACGGAAATAATTTGACGCTTTTAAGAATCTTCAATGACGTCCCCAAAAAGTAAATATTTTGAAACCGCTTTCGAGTTGATATATTATCTCCTTCCATTCTTTCCGTTACCCTCTCGAATACTCCTCATCCTGGGTAGGACGATAAATCTCATCTGGTAGCAAGTCTCTGATCAGGAGATTTTGAGGTACTTAGAAACATCTCTTAATTTTTCCTTTTCAGCTGATCCTTGGTGGTAGCACCTCTTAAGGGTCATAGATTTTGTCAAACTGTTATTATCCAGACAGGTTTAAAACACTATGAAAATATAAAGAATAATTTTTTATAATAAAAATGTAACCACCAATTCATTTTTGAAAAAAAAATACCAACCATTAATTTTTTTTTATATAATACTACCAGCAATATATTATTAAAAAATATTACCAGCGATACAAATTTGGTAAAAGAAAAATTACCCGGACTACACTTGGCTTTCAGCAAAAAATTATTGCTAAAAATATCAATACATTTGTGACAATATTAAATTGAAAATAAAATAATACCAGCAACACATTTGACTCTCAAATGCTTTTTACAAAAATACGTAAATTAGTTTGGTCTGTAAACTGATTTCTTACAAAGAAAACATATTTTATTCATACGAACCTATCCTAAAAATTTTATCGGCATTAAATAACCCAATGAGGTTGATATGGCGAAAAACAAAATAACCCAAACCATACGAATCTGTGGTAAAATTCTTGTCTGCATTACATAAAGCACTGAGGTTAATATGCCATAAAACAAAAACAAAAATAAAAACAAAAACAAACAAATTATACGAATATATTGTAAAAATCTTGTCGGTATTAAATAACTTATTCAGGATGATATAACATTAAAAAAATATTTTTAAAAAAACAAACCAAACGAAAAACACTTCAAGGAAACTTGATCAACAAACTGATTTCTTAAAAAGATTACAGATTCTATTCAAACGAATCACAATTAAAAATCTTGCCGGCATTAAATAACCCATTGAGGGAGATATGCCATTATATCAAATAAACCCAACTATACGAATCTATTGTAAAAATCATTTCTGCATTAAATAACACATTAACGTTGATATGCTGTAAAATCAAATAAACCCAAATATAGAAATCTATTGTGATATTCTTTTCTGCATTAAATAAAACATTGTGGTTGATATGCTGTAAAATCAAATAAACCCAAATATACGAATCTATTGTAAAAACCGTGTTCTGCATTGAATAACCCACTGACTTTGATATACTATGAAATAAAATAAACCAAACTAGGTACCTTCACTCATTTTCGACTTCTAAATTTTAAAATTAAATTTTAAAAAACAAACTTTTCTTGAAGCTTTTATCTTAAGTTGAATTGAAAGCTAAATGATTATATTTATTATTTCCAACTAGCAATATCCTCGGGTGTATTTCAACTAGAAATTATATTCATTGGAATCTAAAATTTTTCAAAATTTTTAAAAAGTAAATTTATCGGCTAATTTTTTGCAATCGACACATTTGTAAACAAATGGCAGGAAATTTAGAAAAAAGTTATTTTTTGGTTACGGAGATCAAATATTTCTGAAGTACTAATTGACAGAATGAGTGGCTGATGACAAAAAAGCTAAGTATGGTTCACCAGAATTGATATAATTTGATGAATGTAAACATTTTCCGAGAAAAAACTACTGCAACACGTAACCTTTTAATGATAGACATTTAGTAATTTAAAGGAACTAATATTTACAGTATTTTTCTAATATGTTATTACACTTTAGTTATATTAGCTTTATAAACTTACGTTTGAACATGGTTTCTGAAAAACTGAATTTTATTCTAAAATACTGAAAACTTTTCTTAAATCAATTTAAATATTTAATAGCTTTAAATTTAATAAATATTGGGGTAACTTAATCTAAACTTATTTATAAATGGAACTTTGTCTGTGTGTGTGTGTGTGTGTGTGTGTGTGTGTATCCGTTACCTATAGACTCCGAAATAGCTGAACCGATTTTCTTGAAAATTTACACAGTTGTACTATAAGCGTCTCCGAGTGTTCCTAGCTAGGTTTGTGTCGAGGTACCCCCGATAAATATTGAAAATCGATAATCGAAAAAATCGGCTTATAGAAGGAATGGTCCGATTTTAATCAAATGTGATACACTCATAGACAAAGACATAAGAAACGATATTCAGAAGTTTCAAGGTTGCAGTTCTTACAATAGTGCAGAAAATCGATAATATATATATTAATGTTTTCAATACAATCCTAGCAACGCCGGGCTATACTGCTAGTAATTCATAAAATGATATGGTGGTTTATTTATGATTAATGTATATTTCTTAGATCTTATTTTTCACTTTATTCTTTATTCATAATAATGGTTGTCATGATGTTATGACAAAGTAAAGTTATTTTATTTAAATATTTACTGTACTTTTCATGTTATTAATTATTGTTTTTTCCCACATCTGGTCGGGTGCCCCTGCTTTTCTCCTCGGGGTTCTTCACAAAATACAACGGAGATTCTGTAATGTTATCGATACTGACATGGCAGACCGGCTGCAGTCTCTCTCTCACCGGCACGATGAGGCTTCCCTGTGTCTCTTCTATAAATACTTTCACGGCTTCTGCTCCGATGAACGTAGATCACTGGTACCCCCTAGGTACAAATTTTCACGAGATACTAGATTAGCAACGAGATCCCACCCTTTAAAGTAAAGCCGATAAAATGTAACCCCAATATCTACTCCAACAGCTCATTTTCTCGAACTTCCCTTCCACATGATTGCTTCCCCGACGGCTACAATCTCCAGGGGTTTAAATATAAGGCCAATAGACACCTCCTAATACACTAACCAGCATCTATTCTTTCAAACACTCATCCCATCTACCCAACCCTCAGCCTCGGTATCCTTACCCATCTATCACTCTCCTTCTGACATTTTCTATATCTAACCACTCTTTCTCTTTATCTTCCCCTATATAACCCCTTGCGCAATTGTGGCAGTGGAATGCCTTGCTTGGGGTGAAATGATTAAAAAAAAAAACTTAAACAATGTAAAAAATATTGTTGCTATCTATATCAGAGAAAAGTCTTTTCGAAATATTTTTTGGCCCTTAAAAGAGCCGTTTATATCATTCTGCTGCCTGTTTAACCACCTTAATTTTCTAGATACAAGTCCTGCATACCATAGCCAGCACCAAGTTCATAGTTGTTTAATTGACAGTTGTGAATTACATCATTAAAATTGAAACTTTTATAAGATGGTTTACAAATCTCATGATGTAACCGACATATTCACGGTGTGGACCATCAATTGTTCACATATGTCTGATAACTATGTTACCGTTGAGTATTTTATTCATGTATTGTTCAAAGTCCAGATTTATATTAAATAAAGAAGGAATTGATAGATCTGTCAAAACTTTTATGCTTTTTCTGATTCATGGTTCTTTTCCTTTTTTCTTGCTTACTATCTTTTGCCATGATCTTTCTTCCGATTTCTTCTTCAAATTCTTCAAGAAGCCTCTTCTTCTACACAGTCTTATGTTTTCCATTTGTCAGTGACAACTGAAAATAATAATTGAACTGCTCAACATCCAGACAATCAATGAATTTTCTGATTTTGTTTCCTCTTGATCTTGATGATTGAACTTTTTGAAAATGGAAAGTAATTTGCTCGTACATAAAAAAATTATATGCAACTGATTTCCTCGGAATCTATGGATTAGTGACAATGGGACCCCTTTTTGCGAAAAATAACTTCATTGTATTAAAATGCCCTATCTGAGGAAATTCATGGCTACACCAATTTGCCATGCTAGATACACACTTACAATTGATTTCCCCCTTTCTGCAGATCTCGCAATCCTTCAAGACTTTCACTTGTATTTGATGTAATTACTTCCAAAGGATGTACATTGCAATAGAGTTCTATTAATCTGCCACTTCTTTTCTTTTAAAAAAAATCCTGAATGGTTGACAAGAGCCCGATCTTTTACGCAGCATTTAATTTCCAGAATAATATTTTGAAATTGCCATCCAAACTTTGGTTAGTAGATAGTCAGCCTAAATGAACGAACGTGTTGATGCAGTCACAACTATTCTGCTTGTAATCATTTGCATTCTATCCAAGAAGTTCCAAAGACACAAGTTATAGCGGATGATGGATTTGTCAAAATAACACAGATGACATGTATCCCATCATCTTATGTCGTCGAATCGAAAGCTAAAGTGCAGTATCCTGCATTTGTCTCTGCACTGAAATTCTTAACATCTGAAAGGATACCAAGCTTCCCCTGTCTTCTGCACACAGTTGAAAGACAATGTTTGCGAAATCGTATTCACCAGTTCATTAACACGTGAAACGGAAACTCTATTTAAGAGACAGTCAAAGTAAAGTTTCCTGACAGAGAACTGATTTAACCTATCTTGTTTGTTTTTTGTTTTTATTCCAAAGTGCTTTTATTTATTTATTTTTATTTTATAAGTTTTTTTTTTGAATTTTTGAGACAACAGTATTTTCTGTAAAAATATAATCACAGAGAATTGGCTGGCCTATTTGTATATTACTGTACTGGAATAAACTTTCTACAGTTTTCGTTAGCTGAAAAAATGAAATCAAATAATTGTTTATTTTAATGAAACTTCAAATTATCAAAAAATTAATGAAATTATGTCTAAAAAGTTTTTAACGATTTTTGTAAAAGAAATTTATTTTTATTTTATAAATGTTTTTTTTAATTTTTGAGACAACAGTATTTTCTGTAAAAATATAATCACAGAGAATTGGCTGGCCTATTTGTATATTACTGTACTGGAATAAACTTTCTACAGTTTTCCTTAGCTGAAAAAATGAAATCAAATAATTTTTTATTTTAATGAAACTTCAAATTATCAAAAAATTAATGAAATTATGTCTAAAAAGTTTTTAACGATTTTTGTAAAAAAAAATAAATGTTACCACTCTACACTGACTTAATTTTATAAGAAAAGCGATTTAAAAAAAACAAAAAAAAACAAAACAATCCTAATACTAAAAAATAAAAAATAAACTGTCATGTGAAGTATAAATTTTCCAATTTCATCAATAAAATGTGGGCCTAACAAAATTTTAAATCGCAGATTTTTTTTATCTCTCCTAACGATTTGGTTCCCCGCTAACAAAAATAATAACATTTTACTAAAATTTCAAACGTGTTAGAAAGCTTAAAAATTCTAATTAAAAAAATACCCTGATTTTTGCTTTTGATAATAACATAAATATTTTGGTATAAAAAGTTCATTTTTGTTATGTTTCGAAAATAATTCTTTTTAAATTATGCTGATTTTCTTGCGATTTAGTGAAGGTATCTAAATCAAATTGTACGAATCTATTGTATTGGTTTTAGAAGAAAAAATTATAGTCCATTGGCAATTATTATTTTCCAAAGACTTCTATGTAAAATACCTACTAACATTTCAAATCTCTTAGTTGCATCAGGGTGACAGCAAGTACCTGTAATTAGTTTTATGAATATTTTGCATTAAAAAATATTAGCTAAAAAATCTATCGCATATTGAATTTGATATTCGGTGAAAATCTAAAAATATATTTCTTCTGATTCCGACGGTAAGCGTACGTGTCATACGCGTGTGTAATCTGAAAGAGAACTAGAGAAAATCATTAAAGCATTTAAAACTCTAAAGTCACTTGTTTATGAAGAACCAAAAAGTTAAAGCTAGAAAAGAAATCAATACATGTAAAAAAAAAAATAGCCAATCTGAAAATATAAATGAACAAAAGTAACAAGAAATAAAGAGAGCCGGATTCATGAAAATAACTAAGACCATTTATCCAATTTAATGTAACCACCGGCGGCGGCGACGTGCATCTCAAGGTAGGCACGAAATGGTCACCCGCCTTGTCGACTATGTCGTTGTCCATATCTGCAAATGCCTCAACGATGGCAGCTTTCAGAGAGTCGACCGTGTTGTGGGCGTGCTTGTTGGTTTTGGCCTCGATCATGCCCCCAGAAAAATAGTCATGGAGGTTGAAGTTGGTGATGAGGGCAGCCAAAATCCCGCGACTAGTAGTGAGAATCATTGTTGAGCAACCACGCCTGGGTTGACTTGGCCTTGTGTACAGGGGCGTCCTGCGGCGATCTCGTCAATCCAGGGCTTCACCACGCTCGTCAGCACCTCCGAGTTGATCATGCCCCCAGAATAATAGTCATGGAAGTTAAAGTTGAGTGATGAGGGCAGCCAAAATCCCGCGACCATTAGTGAGAATCACTGTTGAGCAACGACGCCTGGGTCGTCTTGGCCTTGTGTACAGGGGCGTTCCGCGGCGATCTCGTCAAACCAGGGCTTCACCACGCTTGTCAGCACCTCCGAGTTGATCATGTCCCCAGAATAATAGTCAAGAGGTTGAAGTTGGGTGATGAGGGCAGCCAAAATCCGGCGACCATTAGTGAGAATCATTGTTGAGCAACCACGCCTGGGTCGTCTTGGCCTTGTGTACAGGGGCGTTCCGCGGCGATCTCGTCAATCCAGGGCTTCACCACGATCGTCAGCACGTCCTAGTAGATCTCAGTAGTGATTCTCAGGTCCTTTTGAAAGAAGAACTTAAGCATGACGCCCCCATTGCTAGAGATGACGCCAAGGACCATGACGGAGGAAAGAAAGTTCGTATGCTTCACGTCGCGAACCTCCTCAATGTCTTTGCAGATCCCCGTTCTGCCTGTTGCTCGTCTGGTACTAGACGAAATTCTTTTCATCAGAGAAGAACATCATCATTTCACCATGTGACTCATTTAGTGCCCGCCATGAGATGGTCGTCGCCGCCGGCGGTGGTTACACTGAAATATAATGTTGTATGTAACTAACTGTTCGTAAATAAACTGTCGGGTCTCTGCATATATAAATTTCGCTTTTATTTTTTATTTCGTTTTCTTTTTGGCAAGTGTCAGATTTTGCCGCAACACGTTCTACTTTGTATCCGTGAATTTGCACAAAGTCTGCTACAAAAAGGAAGGTTACATTCTGCAAAGGTGTAGACAGAGAGATACAATGGCATTACATACGGCTAATTTAAGCGAATTTTCAAATATTAACATGAAAATAAAGGGAGAAAATTATTAAAAGCTACAAATCGACGATGGTTAAAGTTGCGTGTGAGATCGGGAAGAGAAAATACAGAAACGAATTTCCTTCATTGTGTGGATTTTCTCGGGATAAGAGCTAAATAAATGTTAAAATGGTGACAAATCTAAAACGTATGTAACTTAAAAAGGGGGAACTAAAACAATACATTTTATTCACAGTTTTTGCAAAATCACAAAATTAAATCTAAAAACACAGCATACTGAGAATTCCCGGCCAGGATTTTCATAAAAATTGTAAAGAAAACGAGTTGCAGAAATAAAGCATGCCCAGGACATTTCATAAGACAAAACAGATTTGAAAATGTAACATTCTCATGACATTCATAGTAAGAAAGACTGAATAAGTCGAGGAATAACCTACCTAAGAAGCTTTCAAAAATGTAAGTGAATTTGGAGAGATAGTAAAAACACAATCTATGTTAAGAACTTAAAAGTGCAGGAAATGGTAGAGGGCTTTCCCCGTCTCTGTCATTTCTCTGAAAAAAAAGTATTTAAAAGAAGAATATTTTTAATAGAAAGATTACTGGATAGAATTAATCTGAAACTTTTCTCGCATAGAAAGAAATAACATTAAATATGTTCTTTATAATGAAAAGCGTGTCTCATATGTGAAAGAAGACTTATTGGGAAGTTTGGTCAGTCATTTGGTAAATTATACTCATTTGTACTGCAAATGATAGGCGATAAGAAAATCCCATAAAAAATGAACGGACAAAACATGTTATTCAAATTTGAAAAAACTTCATCGCAAATTTTTAACTGCCGAAGTACCATGCAAACTCTCACACACACACACACACACACACACACACACACACAAACACACACACACACACACATGCATACATACATATATATATATATATATATATATATATGTGTGTGTGTGTGTGTGGGGGTGGGGGGGTGGACAAATACATAGGTAGATATGTGTAGGGAGATTTATGTGTATTTATGCTTCTTTGTGTGCGAGTGTATTATGGATTATATGTGTATATCGAACGTAAGAATAAATTCGGTTTTCAGGTTTAAAGGCGACATTTTGATAATAATATCGAGAGTAGCGTCATTATTGAAAGAAAAAACATCTATTAATTGGTCGACGGAATGCCACACAATTTTACTACTATACAACATCAGAATTTATAAGTTCTGATTGTATATGACCAGAGAAATATTATCGATGTTATCATACCCCAGTGTGTGTGTGTGTGTGTGTGTGTGTGCGCGCGTGCGTTTACGTGGGCATAAGTCAGTAATTTGAGTGAAAGAGATGAAAAAGGTTTATTGCATTGATTTCAGATCGGTTCTCCCAGAAATGATGAATAAGAAGGAAAAAATAATATAAATGTAAGAAGGAAAATATAATTCTAATTTTTTCTATTTAATATACTTCGAAATTATTGCCTACATGCCCGGCGGCGGCTTGGAGACTCCGAATGTCACGTATAAATCTCAGAAATGTAGGAATCTCATCAAATCAATTTCAATTTCATTCAAGCGTTTCGCCACCGTGACTTAATTGAGGCACAGCAGAAGATGAAATGTATTTTTCCCCAACTTGACATCAAGCAGACGAAGCCAGCACACATTGAATATGGTTCGAATATTGAAACTCTAATACATACATACATACATACATACATATATATATATATATATATATATATATATATATGTAATTCATAAGAAAATCCGTGATGAATGTTACTTTGTTAGAATAAAACAATGATGGACGCCTTTTAATGGCGGTCAGAGGAAATAGTGTATTTATTAACCGGAACGAAGCAAGCGCCATTTCAGAAATTAATGGTTTTGATTATAGGTTTCCATGTGATAAATTTATATTAGCGTTGACTCAGAAAAATGAATGAGAAAACAGAGGGAAGTCCGTGCACGCATGTCCCACATCCCGCACACATACGCAAGCCCGTAATTGGACACACACACACACACATATATAGCACGCTAAGATTTGCCTTCTCTGATGCTTATGACTTAGGCATTATCGACTCCGACTGACACCAAGTCGGTCGAGTTTCGATCCCGACCAGAGGCAAGTGGATGTCTAACAACACTGAAGAACTATGATACAGCGAAGAAGTCTTGTATGTGGATGACGAATATATTATGCTCTCGTTAAGATTAAACACTCTAGAAAATTAAAAAAATTAAAAAGTTACAACTTCTGCAACTCATGCATAATTCATCAGCAACAAATAGATATATTTCGGTGACTGGCGTGTGTATTCACCGCTTATATATACTACGCTAAAATTTCCCTTCTCTGGTGTATATGACGTGGGGTTTATCGACGCCGACTGACACCAATTCGGTCGAGTTTCGATCCCGGTCAGAAGGAAGTGGATGTCTAGCCACAAGGACAACCTGTGATATATCAAAGCAGGGTTGTATATGGATGAGGAAAAAAAAATATATATATATATTAAAAAGTACTATATATATATATATATATATATATATATAGTACTGTGCAAAAGTATTAGGACAAGAACTTTTTTATCATTTATTTACAGAAAATAAACAATTTGATTAAAGTAATTTCATTGCGGATGTTCGTTGTGGTGCAGTGGATAGCGGCTCGGTACGAGAAATCGGGGTGCCGAGTTCGAATTCTAGTTGAATTCATTGTATTCACTTACGCGCAATTACCCTTGGGAAAGGTACTAGTCCGTCTCTTCCTTCCAGTTATGGGTTAAATAACAGGACAGATTGGGTTCTATAGCCTTGGCTGGCAACCCGTTTACTGCAGAAAGCAATGGCAACCTACTGCGGAATAATCTTCTGCCCAGTCAGTCACGACTCTTTCGAGACATGATCGCCCAAGCGTGTTTCACGTATGGCACTTAACTGACTGAATTTCATTTGAATTTATCAACAAACGCTTTAACAAGAAAAAATGCTTGTTACAAAATAAATTTAATATTTAGTATAATAGCCTTTTGCTTTAATTACAGCCTACATTTTGTCAGGCATTGACATCACAAGCTTCTTCAATATATCTAAGAGTATCTTCTGCCAAGCAGGTTTTATTTGTCCCCAAATGTGTCGTGCGAAGCAACATTAGATTTATCAATTCGAGAAGGGAGAATTAGAAAAAAGTTAGTCATATCCAAGGATAATAGAACAATGAGTAGTTTCAAAATAACTTGTTTATTAGAAAATAGGAAAAATTAAATATAACTTATTTTTAATACATTTCTTTTACACCTAGTTTTATATAATCAATATTTATTAGCAATTTACTTGGCTATTCGCCCTTTAATTGAATTTCAGTGATGTAATCAACTAACATATCCTCTGCCCTAATACTATTGCACACTAGCGGTAGTGTGCAAAATGTAAGGACAGGGGTAATTTGAAACTTTATTTTATGCTTCATAAAATATAAAATAGTTCTTGACCTAAAGCTTTTGCAAAGTACTGTACTTTTATTACTTTAGAGACAAACAGACAGACAGACAAATAGAAAGAAAGAGAAAGATAGATAGTTATTAAAAATTTGTTACTTAACTGAGCTGGGTTATACTGACTTCAACCTTTCACAAATCCTTATTGTGATGTTTCACTTATCATGGCTACGGAGGAAGAAAAATATCTGAGGAGTGAATACATCAACATCGGGCTAACTCTGTTAAGCAACAAATCTCTCAAAAGTAATTCTATTATGGCTCCATCTCGTTATCGAGGAGTTAATGACAGAAAATTCCATCCACGAAACTACTGAGTCGGTATGCTGAAGACAAACATCAATCAGCTTAATGACAAACTCTTACTAATGTTAAGTCTTTTAATGCTATTCATGTCTAATTAAGTCTAAATATGTAATTCTACTATGTCTATTCATTTTAACTCTAATTTCTCGATATCTTTAATATCGCGAAATTTATTACAGTGTCTGCTTGCATTAAATTATTTTCTATCAGTATTCCACCGACTCTCAGCAATTTCAACTCCACGCAATCATCCAAATATCTAATATACGAGATTCATTCAATAAATAAGGTGAATTTTTTGGTACAAGGATTTCTACGAGTGCCATTCAATAAATAAGGTGAATTTTTTGGTACAGGGACTTCGACGAGGGTCATTCAATAAATAAGGTGAATTTTTTGGTACAAGGACTTCGACGAGGGTCATTCAATAAATAAGGTGAATTTTTTGGTACAAGGACTTCGACGAGGGTCATTCAATAAATAAGGTGAATTTTTTGGTACAAGGACTTCGACGAGGGTCATTCAATAAATAAGGTGAATTTTTTGGTACAAGGACTTCGACGAGGGTCATTCAATAAATAAGGTGAATTTTTTGGTACAAGGACTTCGACGAGGGTCATTCAATAAATAAGGTGATTTTTTTTGTGTAAGGATTTCTACGAGTGTCATTCAATAAATAAGGTGAATTTTTTGGTACAAGGACTTCGACGAGGGTCATTCAATAAATAAGGTGAATTTTTTGGTATAAGGACTTCGACGAGGGTCATTCAATAAATAAGGTGAATTTTTTGGTACAAGGACTTCGACGAGGGTCATTCAATAAATAAGGTGAATTTTTTGGTACAAGGACTTCGACGAGGGTCATTCAATAAATAAGGTGAATTTTTTGGTACAAGGACTTCGACGAGGGTCATTCAATAAATAAGGTGAATTTTTTGGTACAAGGACTTCGACGAGGGTCATTCAATAAATAAGGTGATTTTTTTTGTGTAAGGATTTCTACGAGTGTCATTCAATAAATAAGGTGAATTTTTTGGTACAAGGATTTCGACGAGGGTGATTCAATGAATAAGGTGAATGTTTCGTACTGTTTCCGAACCCGGTAAGCACATTGTTACCTTGTTCATAATTTATATTATTAAGTGTAAAATTTCTCTTCTTTCTTTAATGCCTACATTATTTTTAATCTTTTTTTTTGCATGCGGATGATGTTATTTTAATATCTATTATATATTATCAACGAGGATATGACGGATAGGTTCTTGATAATGTCTACATTTTTAGCCGAAAGGGCTCGAAAAGTACAAACATATATATATATATATATATATATATATATATATATATATATATATATATATGAATAGGTGTGTTTGTGTATATTTAAGTTTAATATAATTACTTTTTTATAGCACGATGCGGTTAAAAGTCTATTGAAACTTGTCATGGATGACTAAAATGTCGCTGCAGACGTTTGAGTTTGAACACAGAGCGCCAGATTACAAACAGATTTAATTACAAGAATTTTACTGCTGGGATCACGTGACGTTGTGAACATAATATATATATATATATATATATATATATGGGTACATAATAATCATTATGATCATAGAGGGAAAAGTCCTGATAGTATTCTCTGAAAGGTTTATTTCCAGTATATGTAATGACAACGAGAATTTTTGGAACTTAAGCGAGAAGCCAAAAATTTTATATAATATATTACTAGCATCATAGCCCGGCGTTGCCCGTGCAACTCAGAACATTTTGGTAGTAGGAGAAGTTGCCAATGAGAGGAGTAGATGGAATGCATTTATTGACAGTTGGAAAGGAGATCTGAGTCTGTTAGTAACCATTTTCAGCATTAAGAAGAAGTCACTGAATGCATGTTGGTGTAGTATTCGAACGTAGTAGAAAGTGCTAAATTACTTGGAACTCAATGTTTACAATGTTTGACACGCGTGATTTGATATCTGTGACGTAATTCAGCAACCATCTTACATCTTAGATGTTTTACAGAAATAAAGCATCGGAATAAAATTTAAATGTAAAAGCTCATTTTTTAATAAAAAAATTTTTAGTCGCGTTTGACACGTGTGATTTGATTTCTGTGACGTATTTCAGTAGTCATCTTAGATCTTAGATGTTTTACGGAGCAAATGTAAACAATCGGCCCCATTGGCCAAAAAGTGCGAAAGGGAAAATTGCTTAACTTAAAATTCAAATAATATGTGTCGTCCTGGCTTCCCTGGATATATATGTCCCTAGAAAGTTTGAATGGCGTACCTTAAAAATGTAGGCGTACATAGGGAACAGTCACATACAGACACAGAGATTTCAACGCTCTCATACCCTGATTGAGCACTCTGAAAGAAAGGTAGACTTTGAAAAACAGTAGCTAATCTGGCATGTACGCATCGCTCATTCAATAATGAATTAGAGCACTCTGGCTATTGGGCCTGTATAATGATAATATGCCCGCTAAAAAAAAAGGCTGCTTTCTTCTACCGAGCGCCCATTGCCCAGCGTAGATTCGCCGAATGACGCCACTTCGGTTGGGTTTCAATCCTGGGTTAAAAAGCAATCAGAGTCTAACCGTACTGATGAGCTGTGATACAGCGAAATAGATCTCTCAGCGGATGACTATAGATTTATATATATATATATATATACAGAACCAGCCTTTTACGAATAGAGCTCCCTGATTTTCTATGCCCCCTTATATATGCTCGAAACAAATCTTCGTTGCGCTGTAAATAAACGCATGCAATATATTTTCCGTCTTACAAACTTCAGAGACGATAACCTTTATTTAGTTCCCAGCTAATACCCCGATACAATGTCGTGACACGAATTTCCTCGAGTTTACGCCATAAACCTGTGAAACATTCAAAATCTATATATTATGGACTTCTCCGTCCATAAAAATGGTTCATTTTTCTATCCATTACCTAAAAGAAAATGCATCATCACTGGTATTTGTGCGTTAGTAATGTTAGAACGAAATTCATAGATTACAACATCACTGCTTTTTGATTTCACTAAAGCTGCTTTTTGTCAGCTGCATTAGTGAGATTTGAAATTAGTATCGGAAAGACTATAAGTCAACTTAGATTCTGAATATTCTTCAGATATTTAGTGATAAACTATATTCATTATTATTACTCCGTATCCAAAGCATTTCTGCAGACAACTAATTATTCCTGCCCTAATTCTTCTTATACGTGCCCTGCCCCTTCAGGATGTAGTCGATCATGTCTTTCCAGGTCTTCCTATCCATGGTAGCTCTTAGCACGCTGTTACACAATGCAACCCTCGTTCGATCATCCACCTGATTAGGTCCGTCAAATCCGCTACTTTCCCCTATCTCTTTCCCCCTTTATCTGTCCTGTTAGTATCAGGTTCTACAAGCCCTCTTTCCTCACTGCATTTCCCGGGAACTTCAGCTGCCTCTTCCCGGTGCTCGGTATTAATTTCCTTTTCGTTTCCATCATTTCCAAAACCTTATCATTGCTCACATGCCCGATTCATGATAATCGCAGTATCCTTCTGTAGAACCACATTTCAATTTCTTCAAGTTTTTTTCTTCGTCTTTGATGCAATTACAAGTCTGAAATGTTTAACAAAATAAAAGATTGGCAAATCCACTTAAACGGTGCATTAGCCACATTTAGGAAGGTATGTTCAATTTTTCGTACCATACATTTTTTTGTCAGAATATTTCTTGGATTTTTATTAATCTATCATTCGTCCCTACTTAGAATACTGCTGTCATAGCTGTTGTGATACTCTTAATATATATCACGAGATTCTTGATTAAATTAAAAGAAGGATTTGCCATATAATCGATCTTAATAATAGAGAAAATACGATTTTAATCACATTCTTACAGACATGTGCTATCTTTCTACGTTTTCGACAAATATTTTCTATTACAATTGTTTTGATGAGTTTTCCTCTTTCGTTCATACAGTGCATGAGTGTAAGCGTATTACAAAAGTGGCAACCAGGTCTTACTGTTTTGCTGGTGAAGTCTTAGTCTTCTATGTGCCTTGTCCCTGCAGGACGTAGGATATCGTGGCCTTCCGCATCTCCCTATCCCTGGTGGCTCTTAGCACGCTTTCTATTGTAACGCCTAGCAGTCCTCATACTGTCATCCACTTGCTCAGGTCCTTCAAATATGTTATCCACTGCTTTCCTCTATTTCTTTATCCTTTTATCTGGCATGTTAGTATCAGATTCTCCAAGCCCTCCTTCCTCATTGCATGTCCCAGGAACTTCAGTTGTCACTTCCTGAGGCTCAATATTAATTTCCTTTTTGTTTCCATCCTTTCCATTCTTCACATGCTCGGTCCACGATATCCGCAGCATCCTTCCGTAGAACCACATTTCAGCTGCTTCAAGTTTTCCCTTCATCTTTGTTGATATTGTCCAGCATTCACTGCCATATTGAAGAACTGACATCACATAGCAATCCAGTACTCTCTTCTTTGTTTTCCTTCAACTTTGATGATATTTTCCAACATTCACTGTAATATTAACGATCTGACGTCACATGGCAATCCAGTACTCTCTTCTTTATTTTCCTTCATCTTTGATGATATTGTCCAGTATTCACTGTCATATTGAAGGACTGACATCACATAGCAATCCAGTACTTTCTTCTTTGTTTCTAGTGAAAGTTTCCTGTGTCTTAATATTTACTCAGCTTCTATAACGCATCCTTTGCTATGCCAATTCACCTTTGAAGCTCTGTGTCGCACTTCAGTTAGAACACTTCCCTGATATTCAATTTTTCGTACCTGCTTGATTTTAACATCCCCTACCTGTATTTGGCAGCTTGGGTAGCTCTTTTTACTGATGACCATGCATTCGGTTTTCTTGCAGTTTATTTGTAGCTGAATGAAACTGTAAGTTCTATTCTTAGCGTTTCTTTTCGCCTGATGTATTCGGGATTCTCTGCTGTATACAATTTCCAAAAATGTAAATACACTGCTGATCTCCCTCTTCTGTTTTCCTTAACCCTGTTCTTTTATTGTCTTTTCTCCGCACTTCTCACTATAGTGTTGTCTTTCTCTCTCTACATCCGTTAGCATTTTAGTAAAATTATCAACTTGCTCGGGGTGAGATAAAACAAAACGTTTTATAGGAGCGTTTTGTAATTTGCTTGAAGCATTGTTTATATTTGGTGTATGGGTAGGTTTTAAAGGCTATCACACTGCGTTTAGTAAAATAAAGGAAGGCAATGAAGGGGTTGAGTATTACCTATTTATTAATCATTAATATTTTGAGATCATAGTCTCATCTTTAGGATGCTAGGGGAGATAAATTTCGCCATTCATCCAATGGTCATCTTTCGCTGCTACTGATGCCATCAATTGCAGTGTGTGTGTGTGTCTTTGTGCGTGTCTGTATGTGTGTATGTGCATGTATGTGTGTGTGTTTATGGTTTATATATATGAGCGTTGATCGATAGCAGGATTTGGCGTTTTTGCATCTCTGTCAAAGTGATAGTTGGCGACAATTTATGATCTGATGCTGTCTGCTTTATTTGGAGGCATGTTTATTGCCATATATATATATCGAAATATTAATGAGTTATGAATAGGTTATACACAACCACTTCATTGCCTTCTAAACGATTCGTGATAGCCTTCAAAACCGACCCATACAGCAAAGTTTTTATCGTATTAATATTCCATCTTGATCGATTTGTCAAACAAATCACATGCTCACTTGATTATAATATCTAACATGAAGAGATGGTACCAACCGAAAACTGTACAAATGTCTGACTAAAAAGTTAAGAATAAAAAGCCAAGCTGATGAAATGCCGTCGATAGATATGCTAACAGGATTGCACAAGTCTTCATTGTCGATGTTTTGAGGATGCTGCTCTATTTCAATAGAACTCGTTCTCTCCTTGAAAATGTTAGGAATATCTCCACCCCAGAGCTGCAAGATAAACCATAGGTTGACCTGTGGATGTTGAAAAAACAAATAAAAAATATAAGAAAAATATAATAAAAATAAAGTTTTCCCCTGCACTACAACGCACAAGATGCGCATTGCGGTGCAGTGGAAATCGACTTGGAACGCGAAATCGGGGAGCTGAGTTCGAATTATAGTTGAATTCCTTGCATTCACTTATGCGCAAGCAACTTTGGCAAAGGTATTAATCCGTTTTTCTCTCCAGTTATGGGTTAAATAACAAGAAAGTTTGGGTTCTATATCCTTGGACGGTAGCCAGTCTACCACAGAAAGTAATGTCAACCTACTGCGGAATAATCCTCTGCCTAGTCAATCATGTCTCTTTCGAGATATTTCTCCATTTTGTGTTCTAGAAGGCTCATTTGTCTCGTTCTGATATGAAGCATGAGAATGTTTTTTGTTTCAGTCAGTCAGTTAATTGCCATACGTGATACACGCTTGGGCGATCATGTCTCGAAAGAGACATGAATGACTGGGCAGAAGATTATCCCGCAATAGGTTGCCATTGCTTTCTGCGGTAGACTGGTTACCGACCAAGAGCTATAGAACCCAATCTGTCCTGCTATTTAACCCATAACTTGAAGGAAGAGACAGATTAATACCTTTCCCAAGGGTATTTGCGCGTAAGTGAATACAATGGATTCAACTAGAATTCGAACTAGGCTACCCGGTTTCTCGTTCAGAACCGATATCCACTGTGCCACAATGCACATCTTTTGTTTCAACCTTCTCAAAAGATTCGTTGTTGCTCAACTATTCAGCAAATGTTATACTTTTGTTGAACCACATTTCTGCTTCATTAATTCTATTGTATATATGTTAAGAGATTGGCAAGCTTTCACTGTCATGAGTGAAGAAAGATATTACTTATCATTTTGATACTCTATTTTTCGACTCTAACAAAACTTTGTTGTTGCTTAACACTTTTGGAGAGCATCTGTCGCTATGCAAAATGCCTTCACATTTTGGTGTTGAAAATCCGAATCACTTTTAAAACACTTCAAGTATTTAAGTGTTGTATTTACTTGATTTTGGTATTTTAAATTTGTGATTTGATTTTCGAATAGTCCGGGTTATTGACAACCATATATTTTCTCCTCTTGAAATTGATGCTTCGTCCTTTCTTCTCGCTTTCTTTTACTGCATTTTCTTTTGATTATCGTAGTATCATGTCTCCTAACTAGTAAATAAATATATAATACGATATCTGCGATATATATATATATATGCTTGCACAAACAGACACACGCACACACACACACATATATATATGCTTACATATATATATATATATATATATATATATATATATAAGCATTGGTGGAAATAATTTTGCCACAAGCAATGCAAAGTGATCAGTAAGTGGCATAGGCTTGTTGAAGACACTTAGAAACTCTTATTAAGTAGAAAGTACAATGAAATTAGCGAAATCAAATAGATAAAAAAAAATGGTGACTAACGTTGTATTTAACTTTTTGAAATATTTCGATTGGCTGTAAATCAAGAAGCCGGAAGAGATTTTTATAGATAAGAAAGGCAAGCTGTTAGGACTAATAAAACATATTCCAAGGGAAAGTACCTCCCTTTTCTCCTCTGAAGGTGGGTCCACGTGAGTCACGTGATCAACGCGACATTCAGACGTGAGACGCGCGACACTCAACAGACTTGGAATATGGCCGTCAATGGTCAAGAACACATGTATATTCTCCTGCGCTAATGGTTGTGACACACAACTCAGTAAGTTGGGACTGATTCTGTCTGTACCTATGTTGTAATGTTCCCCGTGTAAAATAAATGTATACTTTGGGTCAAACGCGAGTAAATTTCTACTTTTCTTTCGTTCCATACATTTATCCACGTACTACACACACACACACACACACACACACACACACACACACACACACATACACACGTTCCCGGACCATGAATTATACAGTAAATTAAGGCATTTTAGTTATGAGACGAAAAACACCCCGTTCATAACACAAGCAAATTATTAGAAAATCTTGCTTTCATACCTAGCAATTTCAACAGTAAAATGATTACGCATGGTACTACATTTATTATATGAAGACGTGGAATATAAAAAACAACTAGTGACTGAAACACTGTCAGCAGTGACGGAAAAAGCATTAGAAAAAATACTATCGTGCAAAAGATAAAAATGAACGCCACTTAAAAATACGGTAAATTTTCGTTTTAGGACCCAAAGGCTAATATGAAAACACACGCAAATAAGTTTTTTATACATGCAAATAACTCATTTTTTCACTTGTTTCAATGTCAATAACTTTCTTCTGAAATTAAGTTGTTTTTTTTTTTTAATCATTTCACCCCGAGCAAGGCGGAAACGCCGCTGATGTGCAGGGGGCTACATAAATGTAAAAATATTAATTAGAAAAGAGTGAGGAGTACAAACTAGTTAGAAAGGAACAATAGAAAGCTGAGAAAGCAGTTGCGATGACAGATACATAGGTGGAGAGAAAGGGAAGGTTATACGGGGGTGGGGAGAGAGCTAGAGTCCAGTGGTTAGTAGATGAGTATTGACTTTGCATTTAAATTTCTGGAGGTTGTAGCCGTCAGGAAAGCAAGAATACGGGAGCGAGTTCCACAGGCGGGAAGTGCGAGAGAAGAAGCTGAAGGAGTAGAATTGTCGTCTGCATTTGGCTAACCTGACTGTGAATGGGTGGGACCCAGTTGCCAGTCTGGTTGCACGAGTAAACACCTGTTGAGGAGGCATCAGTGATTTAAGTTCGTCTGAGCAGAAGCCATGAAAGTATTTATAGAACAGACAAAGGGAGGCCACATTTCGACGATGGGGAATGGCTGCCAGATCAGTACCTATCACATTACAGACTCTCCTTTGGAGCCTGTCGAGAACACTGAGGAGAACGGCAGGGGCGCCTGACCATAAATGGCAGCAGTACTCCATGCACGGACGGATGGTTGACTTCAAAAAAAAAAAATCGCGTACTAATTTCTGCAAGGAGTTTTCTGTAAAGGAAGTAAATAGGAGCACATTTTCTTCCTACGCCTAAAATCGTTCAGCAGCGAATGATTCTCATTAAGCTGGTAATGGCTTACAAAAAGAAAAAGAAGACCAATTTTTTTCTGGTCGTTAACATAAAAAAAGTTCGGTTTCTTCAATATCTAATTGCTGATTTGAGTTCAGCATATACATTTGAAAGGAAAGAAGACTATTTTGGAATAAAAATTGAAAGAATATTAGCATTCGGGTCCTAAAATGAAAATTTACCAAAAATATAATATTTATCAGCTAGTGTAATTTTATTTCGGTAATTGACTATATATAATACTATGGTATTGTGAATTAAAATTAAGAAATAAATGTTTTATTAAACGTCAAAATCTCTAGATGACGTAGGATAAAACCTCTACTAAAGTTGAAAAGATGTATTTTGGTGGGGAATCTAATTGTTAGACAAGAATATCTCACTTTTCATCAGGATAGGTACTTGTAAGTTTTTTTCGAACTTCCAAATATGTTTTAAGAATGTATCGAATCCTACAACATTAGTAGAAAAAAGATGCAAGAACATTCTTTAACTACATGTGATTTTTTTATAAACTGTGACGTTTTCCTTTCTAGATGTATTGAAATCACCGTTTCATCTTTTACAATGACGCTGTCAAACTTCAAAATTATTCAAGAAATCGGAAGAAACATAAAGTCAATATTCCTATTGTTCAACTGTTGTGAATCGAAGCATCATCTTTGAGGATATGTTTCTCTTTTCTATCGCATGATAGAAGCTTACAACACTGTTTTCTTATTAATATTCAGTTCTTCTGTGAAGAATTGCGGACATTTTTTTGATCTGAGCCGACAAAATCACATGCTCTCAGTTCAATCTTACGTCTGTTCTTCATGCGTTAAACACGGAAAAGAAATTCCAAGACAACCTACAGAAGGTACCTGAAGAGATTGACGAAAAAGGAATACCAAATAAACTGCAAGAAAAACGAATGCATAGTCATCAGCAAAAAGAGCAGCCCAAAAATAAAAAATACACGTGGGCATACTAAAATCAAGCCGGTACAAAAACTTAAATATCTGGGAAATGTTCTAACAGAAGACCGAAAGTGCGACAAAGAGACCCGAAGCGAACTGGCAAGGCATAAGACCAGTTCCAGAAGTTGAGTAGAGTATTAAGAAACAGGAAAAATTTGCTAGAATAAAAAATAAAGAATATTGGATTGATGCCAGTTCTTCAATATAACATAATGCTGGACAATTTTATCAAAGATGAAGGGAAACTTGAAACAATTAAAACAAGGTTCTACAGTAGAATGTTGATGATATCATTGATTGAGCATGTGATCAATGATGAGGTTTTGGAAAGGATGAAAACGAAAAGGAAATTAATACTGAGCATCAGGAAGAGACAACTGAAGTTCCTTGGACATGCAATGAATAAGGAGAGCTTGGTGAACCTGATACTAACAGACCAGATAGAGAGAAAAAAGACAGGGATAGGCAGTGGATAACATAGTTGAAGAAGCTGACTTAGTGGATGACAGAACGAGGGTTGTGTGGTGTAATAGGAGAAAGCGTGCTAAGAGCCATCAGCGATAGAGAGATATGAAAAATCATAAACGCCTACGCCCTGAAAAACCAAGGAACATAGACGAAGTTGTCTTGAACGACTCGAAAACACTAGATACATTCATATTCCGCATAAGCTATTTTTAATTAATAAGTATGCTGCAATTAAAAATGTAAGAATTTGCCATTTAAAAGCTTATGTTAATCTGTTGTTCTAGATTACTGTCACTGTTTTACCTTTCAACATTAAGACTTGAAAATGGCCAGCTGTTTGAAAGGCACGAAAAGTGTGTTTGCGTCTTAAGTGTCTTGGGAATTACACAGATTCGGTTACAATCGATTAAAACTATGAATTCTTTAATATACTGAAACGTGCCCATAACTACACATCAATCTATCTATAGATTAATTACATTATTCGAACTATTGTCCTCATCTGAGGACAAATGTCCGAATAATGTAAATAAAATAAATATTACCTCATCTCAGAAATATAGTCAAATACCATGGCCTAATATATTATCTATCTATCTATCTATCTATCTATCTATCTATCTATAGTTTTTTCATCTATATATTTTACAATCCGTCAAGATGACACTGTATGTATCTCTCTTTTTCTTTCTCTCTCTCTCTCTCTCTATATATATATATATATATATATATATATAGAGAGAGAGAGAGAGAGAGAGAGAAAGAAGAAGAAGAAATAAAATGATTTATTCAACAATGGTCTGAATAAGACGAATGTAAGTAGTTTTCTTTATATTGCTGAAATATAATTTCTAACCGTTTAATTATTTGTTAAATTTTTTCTTAATATATTTGCTCTGAATAATATCCATTAAAATCTCTGTTTTTGTCTAAATGATATAAAATCTTTTGTATTATCCTTTACGTCTTGAAGGTCTGACATTCTCTCTCTCATATATGAGAATTTGGAATACTTTCGGCTACAGGCATGTGTTGACATTGGTTATATAATACACTTAAATCTCTCTTCATCTATAGCTCAGAGGTGAAATCACCGACTGATGTCAAATCGGTGGTGTTTCAATCCTGACAGGAAGCAATCAGATGTCGAACCGTATTGATGAACTATGAAAAAGCGAAACAGTACTATATATATATATATATTCAGTAGCTCCCGATGTGGATTTTCTGTCTCTATCTTTTCTGCACTTTCTCTGTATATACGAATTTTTTATGCATCCATCTAGGCACAAGCTTGTATACGTGTGTATATATATATATAGTCATGCGCAGACACATCTGTTTCGCGGTATCACAGCTACGGTACGGGTAGACTCCGATTGCTACATAACCCAGGCTCGAAACCTGACCGAATTGGCGCCAGTCCTCGACTCTACCCCTGGGCCAGTCTTTTTTAAGCATATCATATTACGCGCCCAATAGCTATAGTGTTCCAATTCATTTTACTTAATGAGCGATGCGTACATATATATATATATTTCATAGTTTATAATATTTATCATTTTACAGTATTGATGACTTTAAGTCAAGTGAATTGATTTAATGTGTTAAACAACTCACATAATTTTAGATTTGTGTTTGACAATATCACAAACATTTTACTGCACTTCGACTATTGATTCAGCCTTTTATATTTGAAATTTTAACCAGTATTTTTAGACATTAATTTTTATTCATTAAATACACTTAATTCTTACTTGTATTTTTGTTTTCATTATTAAACATATTAACCTCGCTTTCGTTTTCATTTTTATGGTATGTTTATTAGCACTGAGAAATTTAATTTTTAAATATTTTGTGTTCTTAAAACGAATGTCATTTACAATTTATCTCTCCGATATAAATGGACTATGAGATTTACATCTGCATTTTATTCTCTTGTTCGTTTTTCTCCTATATTACCTAATATTGTATCTATTAATTCGAGTCTTTTGTCTTTTTCGTTGCCGAGTTGTTACGATAATTCTGTAATTAACACAATAGCTGGCAAGAAATCTGCTTCTAAAATTGCCGTGCAGAAAACTCCAAGATGGCGGAAAGAACTGTGACGCCATCAGGTTCAGCAATAAATAAATGAACGACTGAATAAATAAATAGTAAACATAAAATAGATGGCTGCCATATTCAGTGAAGAATGCACATATAAACAACTGTTCAACATGCGCCCGTGTCAATTTCATAAAATTTATTGCATTTTATTTTTTTGTATTTATTCGTATTTTTCTACAGTTTCATTTTTTATTTATTTAAATGCGATATGACTTTTAGCGCTTCATTTTGTTTCAACAACAATTCATTAAGCGACACGGCATTCAGATTTGAAATATAATGCTGGCTGTTACGTCGTCGACGTTTCCCCAATTTAAAATCACAAGATATTCAACGAAACGTTTTTAATGGGCGGTCATTAATTGTACTTGAACGCATGACTTGTCGTTTTAGACAATAATACATTTAGATACCACGGCGCATGTTTGTTTTTCTTCTACTGTGTTTCTATATTAGGGCATTCCACGTCTTCCTATTATCTGTAGCACTAAACAATCTTTTCACGCAACTAACCGACCCAGGCCGTGATTTGCAATGCTTTTTCAAACGCTCATAAACGTATATAAATTATCAGGTTCTTTCTTTCTTTCTTTCTTTCTTTCTTTCTACCACTTCTTTCTTTATTTCATTCTCTCTTTCATTCTTTCTTTAATTCTTTTTTATGCTTCCACTGCTTTCTTTCTTTCTTTATTTCATTCTTTATTTAATTCTTTTTTATACTTCCACTTCTTTCTTTCTTTAATTCTTTCTTTCTTTCTCAATCAATCTTTCTTTCTCATTCTTTCCTTTCCTTTATTTCTTTTTCAATCAATCATTCTTTCTCATTTTTTCCTCTTTCTTTCTTTCTTTCTTTCTTTCTTTCATTCTTTCTTTCTTTCTACCACTTCTTTCTTTATTTCATTCTCTCTTTCATTCTTTCTTTAATTCTTTTTTATGCTTCCGCTGCTTTCTTTCTTTCTTTCTTTCTTTCTTTATTTCATTCTTTATTTAATTCTTTTTTATACTCCCACTTCTTTCTTTCTTTAATTCTTTCTTTCTTTCTCAATCAATCTTTCTTTCTCATTCTTTCCTTTCCTTTATTTCTTTTTCAATCAATCATTCTTTCTCATTTTTTCCTCTTTCTTTCTTTCTTTCTTTCTTTCCTTCTTTCTTTCTTTGGCACATCGGCGTGGTGTAATGGTTATCAGGCTTGTCTCGCTAGAACCAATTACGACAGAGTAGTGAATTCAATCCTCACTAAGTATATCCCATACATTCCGTCTTGTGCCACATCTAAGCGGCTCTTAGAAAATCTTCTTGGTTGAGCACTCTGGAAGAAAGGTAGACTTTGAAAAACAGTAGCTCCTTTGGCATGTACGCATCGCTCATTCAGTAAATGAATTAGAGCACTCTGGTTATTGGGCGCGTATAATGATAATATACACGTTAAAAAGTCTACCTTCTTCTACCGAATGCCCATAGTCCAGCGGCAGAATCGCCGACTTACGCCACTTTGGACGGGTTTCAATCCTGGGTTAAAAAGCAATCGGAGTCTAACCGTACTGATGACCTGTGATACAGCGAAACAGATCTGTCTGCGGATAACTAGCTATCTATCTAAATATTAGTCATCCACATACAAGACTGTTTCGCTGTATCACAGATCATCAGTGTGGCTAGGACACATCCAATATATATATATATATATATATATATATATATAAATGAAAACTCAACACGTCATTTGAATTGGTTATAAATTATAATTAATTTCAATAAGCTTAATTAGCTCATTTCATCAAACCACACAATATTTCTTCCATTTGGTACAAAAAAGTTTGCCAGAATAAGCATTTTCTTTAACTGAAGAGAAAGATAAAAAAATAAGATAAAAATGGAAATAGGAAGAAGGAAAAGAGAAAAAGAAAAAGATAGTCAGGACTTAGGCATTGGCGTCAGATCGGCAGAGAGTGTTCAGAACAGTCGTGAAGAGGTTGACCTCTGGAAAATCTTCTAATTCCATGAAAACGTGTCCATGTGTGACCCCATAAACTAACCTACCCATGTACACTAACTTATATACATATACACATATACGCACATTTACACATATACTTACAAATGTGACTTTGTTTATGAATATACATACTTACCGACCTACAGTTTTACGTGTCTACATACGGACCTTGCGTTCGTATACTCACACATATACATTTCATGATGACGGGGTTTACGTGCGTATAAATAGTGTTATATATATATATAATTATGCTAGTAATTCTTACACATACACCCAAATTACAATGATATTTTCATACTTACATATATTTTCACATCCATACGTAAATATGCTCACAGATGTGTTCTTAATACCCACATTCATCTCTTAATATCCACATACAATTATTTTGTCCGCATACTCGCAATTTTATGAGGAGCGGATTCAGGCATACATACACATCCGTATATATATATATATATATATATACTGTTAAATAAAATAAACATAAGAGGAAAACTGTATTTTAAATCGCCTACGCGTTTCGTCCTGTGATGGACTTAATCAAGGCAAAAAGACGAAATGAGCTTTATTTGTGTTAGTCTTTTTTAGAATTCCTTCATGTGTAGTGTAAAGTCACGAGATGTTCAAATGAAGGGAATTCAACAGTTTTCTTTTAAATTTTTATTATGCATGTTAGTCTGGTTTAGTATAATTTCCATCAGTAAAGATGAGATTGGGAAAGAAACGTATATCTGAACACAAAAGAGACATCACTAAAAATAAACTAACAAATGCATTAGTGATTCACAGAAATAAATTCAACTACAATTTCGATTTAAAAAATGCCACACTAATAAAAAGAGTAAACAATATATTCAGAAGAAAAGTTCTCGAGAGCGCCGCCATCCAGTACTTACAGAACATCAATTTGCGCCCCGGATTTTTTCCCAAAGTTACTTTTACTTATGGAAATTATACTAAAACAGATAAAGTCCATCACAGGACGAAACGCGTAGGCGATTTAAAATACAGTTGTCTTCTTGTCTTTATTTTATTTAACCATCCTGTCCTTAATCTCAGATCATAACTGAGTATATTTTTACACACACACACACACACACACACACACACACATATATATATATATATATATATATACATACATACACATAAGTATGCGAGCAACTTTTTATATACCCCTATGCACAGACAATGTAAGCTGTGTACACTTAACTCCCAAACGAAGTGGTATATTTTCTTTACATACGTCTTAATAAACATTCCACAAACACACACACACATATATATATATATATATATATATATATGTAGGTATATCCATATATACCGGCATATAAGGATATATATATATATATATATATATATGTGTGTGTGTGTGTGTGTGTGTGTGTGTGTGTAATGTTTCTGAAGATGTATGAAAAGAAAATATACCACCTCGTTTGGGAGTTAAATGTAAACAGGCGTACATTGTCTTTATGCATAGTGGTATAAATTTTCATATTGCTCTGGATAACATCCATTGAGCTCTCTATATAAGTATCACATTTAATATTTTATATTAAGTTAATCTTGTTGGATTATCCTCACCGTTTACAGACTATATATATATATATATATATATATATATATATGTATGTGTTCTTGTGTATGTTTACAAATCTGTCTATTTCTATTGTATATGTATACAGCTGTTTATTACAGCTGTATATATATATACAATATATATTATATATGCATGTATATATATATATATATATTATTAATATATATATATATATATATATATATACATGCATACATATTTATTACAGCTGTATATATTTTTTTTTTTTTTTTTTTTTTTAATCATTTCACCCCGAGCAAGGCAGAAACGCCACTGATGTGCAGGGGGTTACATAAATGTAGAAAGATTAATTAGAAAAGAGTGAGGAGTACAAGCTAGTTAGAAAGGAACAATAGAAAACTGAGAAAGCAGGTGCAATGACAGGTACATGGGCGGAGAGAAAGGGAAGGTTATACAGGGGAGGGGAGAGAGAGCTAGAGGCCAGTGGTTAGTAGGTGAGTATTAACTTTGCTTTTAAATTTCTGGAGGTCGTAGCCGTCAGGAAAGCAAGAATACGGGAGTGAGTTCCACAGGCGGGAAGTGCGAGAGAGGAAGCTGCAGGAGTAGAATTGTCGTCTGCGTTTGGCTAACCTGACTGTGAATGGGTGGGACCCAGTTGCCAGTCTGGTTGAACGGGTAAACACCTGTTGAGGAGGCATCAGTGACTTAAGCTCATCCGAGCAGAAGCCATGAAAGTATTTATAGAAGAGACAGAGGGAGGCCACATTTCGACGATGGGAAAGTGGCTGCAGACGAGTCGCCAGATCAGTACCTATCACATTACAGACTCTCCTTTGGAGCTTGTCAAGAACACTGAGGAGAACGGCAGGGGCACCTGACCATAAATGGCAGCAGTACTCCATGCACGGACGGATGGTTGACTTGTATATATGCAGGATGGATTCAGGTGGAAAAAACATCCTGGATCGACATAGTGACCCAATCTTCTTAGCAGTAGATTTTGCTATGGATTCAATATAGTGCTTCCATTTGAGGTCTGAGGACAGGGTAAGTCCGAGGAGGCGTAGTGTATTACTCTCCGGGAGAATCATCTGGTCCATGCTTATGGGAGGCAGAAGAGGTTGCCTGTAATGGTTGACAGACAACAGCTTGGTCTTAGAGGAATTAAAGTTGACAAGCCACTTCTTGCCCCAGTTCACCACAGAGTGTAGATCCCGCTCAAGGTCAGCAGCGAGATTATGTCTGTCCGCCACGACAGGTTTCTTACTGGAGCGGGAGTATATTGTAGTGTCATCTGCGTAGATGCCTACTTGGGACCTGATCTCATCTGGGAGGTCGTTGATGAAAATAAGGAAGAGCGTTGGGCCCAGGATAGAGCCTTGTGGGACACCAGCATTCGTGCTGTAGGACGAAGAGGCACGCCCATTCAGAACGACCTTCATTTTGCGGTTATTTAAGAAAGATTGGATTAGGTCAAGCAGGCGACCGGTAATACCATAACCGCGTAGTTTGCATAGGAGGCCAGGGTGCCAAACCCTGTCGAAAGCCTTGGAGATATCCAGAGCAACCGCGCGAGCCTCGTCAGACTCATCAAGGGCCTGTAGCATGTACTCCGTTACAGTAGTTAGCAGGTCGGCTGTGGACCTGTCAAATCGGAATCCATATTGCCTGTCGGAGAACAGCTTGTGGGCGGTGAGATGATGAACTATTTCAGCATTTATTATAGCCTCGAACACTTTCCCGAATATTGGTAGGAGACTGATAGGGCGATAGTTGGATGGGTCCGAGGGTTCACCACAATTCTTAAAGACAGGAACGACTGAGGAGAATTTCCAGCATGCAGGAAAGCAGGAAGCAGAAAGGCAGTAGTTAAACAGTTTAGAGAGGACAGGGGAAAGTTCTGGGGCACACCTCTTAAGGACTATCACCGGGATTCCATCGTCTCCACACGCCTTATGGGGGTCGAGTTTTGAAATTACTCTGGATACTATTGTCGGGGTAATATACACGTCATGCAGTTTGGCCTCAGTTCTAATAGGGAAGTCGGGTGGGTGCACTCCGGACGAGTCGAGTGTGGAGTTGGATGAGAATCTGCGGGCAAAGCACTCAGCTTTCTCAGCAGATGACGTGAGAACGTCAAATCCATGGATTAAAGGAGGTATTGAGGATTTCCTATTGTTGAGCACTCGTTTACAAATCCTCCAATAGTCCTTGGAGCCGAACTTGCGGTCAGCTAAGTGCTGTCGCATTCTCTCCGCAAACAACTGTTTGGCGTCATTTAGAGTTCTCTTGCACTCACTGCGAGCGGATGTGAACAGGCGCCTATTGTGATCAGTTGGCTGTCTCTGGAATAGATGGAAGTAATGGTTCCTGTGGGCAATGGCGGCTGAGCAGGCTGGAGAGAACCACGGAGGGGAATGAGGTTTTAAGCAATACTTCCTGGTGGGTATGAAGGCATCAATGCCAGCTTTCACCCATGACGAGACCTCAGAGGCACAGTCATCAACTGATAGGTCAAACACTTTTCCCCAAGGGACGTCGCAGAGGAAATCGCGAAAGGCTTCCCAGTCAGCTTTTTGGTAGAGGTAGGAGGTTCTATGAGTAGGGGGATCCTGGGGGGAGTGAGATTGGAAAGAAATACTGAGGGAGACTACAGCGTGGTCGGAGTTGCCGAGAGGGCAAAGCTGCGAGACTTGACAGGCGTCGGGCGCAGAGGTGAAACATATATCTAGCAGTGAGGAATGACCCGAGGGTGTGCTTGGGAAGCGAGTGGGGAAGTCCACCACTTGCGTAAGGGATTGGGAAATAGCAAAGTTCATGGCGTGAGTGCCCGCCGAATCAGTAACAGCGTTTTCAAGCCACTCAGAGTGATGGGCATTGAGGTCTCCAAATACAAATATGTGGGCAAATGGGTGATAGGTAATAGCCTTATCTATGTCGTCGGCAATGCTATCTAGTAGGGAGCAGTCAGGAGAGGAGGGAGAACGGTAAAGGAAGAATAGGTAGCTAACCGAACTGAGGAGAGACAAGCGGAGACATATGTATTGGTGGTCAGTAGATTCGAGTGAAGTCACCCTAGTTATGGGGAGGTGTTCGCTGACATAAACACCCAGCCCATGCATGTGGACAGTAGAATCCTTCCTTAAAAGGGGAAGATAACCAGGGATGAAGAGGTCAGAGGAGGGAATAGTTGAGTTGAGGTTAGTTTCGCAGAGCGCGAGGATGTCAGGGGACTTTTCATGCAGGAACGCTTCTACACTAGCAAAGTTAGTACGAATGCCTCGGATATTAGTGAAGGAGAGGTTAATGGGCTTAGGTGGTTTGGATTTAGCTGGTTTAGGGTCATTTCTGTTTTGTCTTGTCATGTTTTTGGTTTATAGAAAGGGACCTAGGGTAGAGGATACAGGCGGTCATTACCCACGATCTGAGCTGGGAGGGAGACTGGCTAGGGCTGCAACAAGGTGTGGCCTCGGGGTTGCCCACCGAAAGCGCTTGCAGGGACACCTATCCATGCGCGACATGGCACTACAAGAACCCCGATATTATACAACTGTTGATCAGAGCAGCCGCTCTTGACGCTACGCAAGAGTTAGGGCTCCTAACTACCAGTCGGAAGCAGCAACCAGGAAACTGCCAACCCGGTACCCTCACAGTGATGAGCCATTGCCACCAACCGGCCAGATCGCAGGAAACTCACGGAAGCACCAGTACCAAGGTCTGAAGAGAGAGAAGTGAAAACCGGAAACCACATCCTAAACAGGAAACAAGGAACGAGCCTCTACTCCAGTTCAATAGACGTGGGAGGAGTATAGACCGGGCGATAGTGTGACCTATCTACTCCTATTAAAAAAAAACAAAAAAACAAAAAAAAAAAAAAAATAAACGAACACGAACAATCCTTTGAAAAAAAAAAAAACACAAACTTACAAAAGTGGAGTTTAACTAAGTTTTAACTTAGTTAAAGTCCAAATGAACTCCAAAAAGGGGGGGGGAGAACAAAAACATAGATATATATATAAAAACAAAAAAAAAAAAAAAAAAACAAACGGAAAATACCTCACAGTTTAACACAGGAAATTTGAATTAAGATTCATTCTTCAATTCTTGCTTTTCCCAAATATCAAAGCGAGTCGGCCTGCTAGGTAAATTCCCATTCAAAGAACAACACGTGGCATGGAGCTGTAATGGCTGCTGATAACTTGGCCAAAGTAGCTTCGCATAACAGAATAAATATAAATTTCAAACTTTTTTTTTTTCCCTCCTAAATGAAGCATGAACTCCAAAAAGGGGGGGAGAACAAAAACATAGATATATATATAAAAACAAAAAAAAAAAAAAAAAACAAACGGAAAATACCTCACAGTTTAACACAGGAAATTTGAATTAAGATTCATTCTTCAATTCTTGCTTTTCCCAAATATCAAAGCGAGTCGGCCTGCTAGGTAAATTCCCATTCAAAGAACAACACGTGGCATGGAGCTGTAATGGCTGCTGATAACTTGGCCAAAGTAGCTTCGCATAACAGAATAAATATAAATTTCAAACTTTTTTTTTTCCCTCCTAAATGAAGCATGAACTCCAAAAAGGGGGGGGGAGAACAAAAACATAGATATATATATAAAAACAAAAAAAAAAAAAAAAAAAAACAAACGGAAAATACCTCACAGTTTAACACAGGAAATTTGAATTAAGATTCATTCTTCAATTCTTGCTTTTCCCAAATATCAAAGCGAGTCGGCCTGCTAGGTAAATTCCCATTCAAAGAACAACACGTGGCATGGAGCTGTAATGGCTGCTGATAACTTGGCCAAAGTAGCTTCGCATAACAGAATAAATATAAATTTCAAACTTTTTTTTTTCCTCCTAAATGAAGCATGAACTCCAAAAAGGGGGGGGGGGAGAACAAAAACATAGATATATATATAAAAACAAAAAAAAAAACAAAAAAAACAAACGGAAAATACCTCACAGTTTAACACAGGAAATTTGAATTAAGATTCATTCTTCAATTCTTGCTTTTCCCAAATATCAAAGCGAGTCGGCCTGCTAGGTAAATTCCCATTCAAAGAACAACACGTGGCATGGAGCTGTAATGGCTGCTGATAACTTGGCCAAAGTAGCTTCGCATAACAGAATAAATATAAATTTCAAACTTTTTTTTTTCCCTCCTAAATGAAGCATGAACTCCAAAAAGGGGGGGGGAGAACAAAAACATAGATATATATATAAAAACAAAAAAAAAAAAAACAAACAAACGGAAAATACCTCACAGTTTAACACAGGAAATTTGAATTAAGATTCATTCTTCAATTCTTGCTTTTCCCAAATATCAAAGCGAGTCGGCCTGCTAGGTAAATTCCCATTCAAAGAACAACACGTGGCATGGAGCTGTAATGGCTGCTGATAACTTGGCCAAAGTAGCTTCGCATAACAGAATAAATATAAATTTCAAACTTTTTTTTTCCCTCCTAAATGAAGCATGAACTCCAAAAAAGGGGGGGGAGAACAAAAACATAGATATATATATAAAAACAAAAAAAAAAAAAAAACAAACGGAAAATACCTCACAGTTTAACACAGGAAATTTGAATTAAGATTCATTCTTCAATTCTTGCTTTTCCCAAATATCAAAGCGAGTCGGCCTGCTAGGTAAATTCCCATTCAAAGAACAACACGTGGCATGGAGCTGTAATGGCTGCTGATAACTTGGCCAAAGTAGCTTCGCATAACAGAATAAATATAAATTTCAAACTTTTTTTTTTCCCTCCTAAATGAAGCATGAACTCCAAAAAGGGGGGGGAGAACAAAAACATAGATATATATATAAAAACAAAAAAAAAAAAAAAAAAACAAACGGAAAATACCTCACAGTTTAACACAGGAAATTTGAATTAAGATTCATTCTTCAATTCTTGCTTTTCCCAAATATCAAAGCGAGTCGGCCTGCTAGGTAAATTCCCATTCAAAGAACAACACGTGGCATGGAGCTGTAATGGCTGCTGATAACTTGGCCAAAGTAGCTTCGCATAACAGAATAAATATAAATTTCAAACTTTTTTTTTTTCCCTCCTAAATGAAGCATGAACTCCAAAAAGGGGGGGGAGAACAAAAACATAGATATATATATAAAAACAAAAAGAAAAAAAAAAACAAACGGAAAATACCTCACAGTTTAACACAGGAAATTTGAATTAAGATTCATTCTTCAATTCTTGCTTTTCCCAAATATCAAAGCGAGTCGGCCTGCTAGGTAAATTCCCATTCAAAGAACAACACGTGGCATGGAGCTGTAATGGCTGCTGATAACTTGGCCAAAGTAGCTTCGCATAACAGAATAAATATAAATTTCAAACTTTTTTTTTTCCCTCCTAAATGAAGCATGAACTCCAAAAAGGGGGGGGGGAGAACAAAAACATAGATATATATATAAAAACAAAAAGAAAAAAAAAAAACAAACGGAAAATACCTCACAGTTTAACACAGGAAATTTGAATTAAGATTCATTCTTCAATTCTTGCTTTTCCCAAATATCAAAGCGAGTCGGCCTGCTAGGTAAATTCCCATTCAAAGAACAACACGTGGCATGGAGCTGTAATGGCTGCTGATAACTTGGCCAAAGTAGCTTCGCATAACAGAATAAATATAAATTTCAAACTTTTTTTTTTTCCCTCCTAAATGAAGCATGAACTCCAAAAAGGGGGGGAGAACAAAAACATAGATATATATATAAAAACAAAAAGAAAAAAAAAAAACAAACGGAAAATACCTCACAGTTTAACACAGGAAATTTGAATTAAGATTCATTCTTCAATTCTTGCTTTTCCCAAATATCAAAGCGAGTCGGCCTGCTAGGTAAATTCCCATTCAAAGAACAACACGTGGCATGGAGCTGTAATGGCTGCTGATAACTTGGCCAAAGTAGCTTCGCATAACAGAATAAATATAAAATGTATATATATATATATATATATATATATATATATATATACACACATGCATACATATTTATCTATCTTTATATTTATGTGTATTTCTAAGCCTTTATCAGAAACTATCTAGCTATATATCCATTTATTTAAGTCTCTCAAAATCAAACAGTCTGTTTCACTGTAAACTTTTCTTTCTATCTATCTATTTATGTCTATCTATCTCAAAATCTATGTAGGTGAAAATGTAGTTATCTTTCTTTATCTCTCATGCTTTAAAAATATATTTTATTTATTTCTCCATTTCAAAATTTAATTATATTTCGCTCTTTAAAAAGTCATCTATCTATCTATCTATCTATCTATCTATCTATCTATCTATCTATCTATCAGTCTGAACATCTAAGAATCTATCATAAAACATATTTTTTCTCTTAATATGTATCTTGTCATTTATCTGAAAATCTGTATTATTCAAAACATATATATCACACGCTGAAAATTTTGCTACCTTGCTTCTTAGCTCAAAATTTAATTATGATTCTCACACTATATCCATCTGTCTATGTATTTACTCTATATATGTACATATTTGTCTTTATAAACATCTATCTGTCTATCTATCTATATAAAGTTCTTTTTAGCTATTTATCTAACTATACGCTCTCACAACCCGATTGAGCCTTATGGAGGAATGGGAGACTTTGAAAAAATAGTAGCTGCTCACCCATCTAAGCATCGTTCATTAAGTAAATAAATTTGAAAACTCTCGGCTACAGGCGTCTGTTTTCATTGTATATAACACGCTAAAGTTAACCTTCTACCGAGTGCCCGACTGATGTCACTTTAGTCAGGTTTCAATACTGGTTTGAAGCAATCGGAGGTCTAACGGTACTGATGAGGTATGATACAGCAAAACACATCTGTCTGTGGATATATATATATATTCTAGTAGCTATTCTACTTCTTCATTGATGTACCATGCGCCTTCATGGATTTCCACATCTCCGTATCCCTGGTGGTACTTAGCCCACTTTCTCCTGCTACACCACCCAACCCTGCTCTGCCATCCACCTGCTCAGGTCATTCATATATGTTATCCGCTGATTTCCCGTTTTTTCCCTCTATTTGACCTGTAAGTATCATATTCTTCAAGCCTGCCTTCCTCATTGCATGTCTCAAGTACTTAAACTTTTTCTTCATGATGCTCAGTATTAATTTCCTTTTCGTTCCTATCCTTTCTAACATCTTATAATTGCTCTCATGTTCGATCCATATTCGAAAAAATACTTCTCTAGATCCTCATATTTCCTCGATTAAAATCTACATATCTATAAATATATCTCATCTAACGCCTAAGTCTCTGTATTTAAATATCTATTTGCTCATTTTTACAGATTTCTCAAAAGTTCTATCACAAAATCTAGTTATATTTATTTGTAAAAAAATTGAATTTTCTCCATACCTTTCTATATACATCAAAATATATGTATCTATACATCTATCTAATCTAAACTTATTTATAAATGGAAATTTGTGTGTGTGTGTGTGTGTGTGTGTGTGTGTGTGTGTGCGTGTGTGTGTGTGTGTGTGTATGTATGTGTGTGTGTGTCTATTACAAATAGAGTCCGAAACGGGTGAACTGATTTTTTTGAAAATTTACACAGTTTTACAATACGCATCTGCGAGTGTTCCTAGCTAGGTTTTGTGTCGAGGTACCCCCAATAAATATCGAAAATCGATAATCGCAAAAATCGGGATATAGAAGGATTGGTCTGATTTTAATGAAATTTAACACACTCATAGAAAAAGACATAAGAAACGATATTCAGAAGTTGCAAGGTTGCAGTTCTTACAATAGTGCTGAAAATTGATAATATATATATATATATATATATATATATATATATATATATATATATAAGGCAAGATGTTTGTGTGTGTTTGTCTGTTTATCTGTCTGTATGTCCTTTATACAAATCCACAATTTTTATCCGGTATTCACCTACTTCACACAAATATTCTTTAGACTGAGTCTGAGCACCGGGATCATGGATTAGTTTTAAATCTTTCATTACACCCGAGCAACGCCGGGTTATACTGCTCGTAAATCTATGAATTTAAGTATGCAAAAACTTAAGTTTTTGGAAAAATTATGTATATATCTATCTTTATATTAACATGTCTTCAAAACAGTCATTATATTTTACTATCACTCTTAACATATATATATATATGTATATATATATATATATATATATATATATATATATATATATAGTCATCCGCACACAGATCTGTTTCGGTGTATCACAGCGCATCAGTATGGGTAGACATCCGATTGTTTTTACCCAGGATTGAAAACCGACCGAATTGGCGTCAGTATGTACACATGCGTATATACATCAGTCTATATATATATATATATATATATATATTGTAACAAAGTTATAGAACTCGTAGTTGTTTTTACCTGCTGTTCTTGCATTTACTTTTATAAAGATTGTGCGGTACAACGTGAAGCATTATATATTTACATCTTTCTCATTAACAGCGGCGCCACTCTCCCATCACACTGAGATCGCAGTAAAACAACCATTACAATATATATATATATATATATATATATATATATATTAATGGTATACTGGCGTCTGTATACACTGCTTCTATACAACACGTTAAAATTTCTCTTCTATGGTTCCATGCGCCTATGGCTTAGGAAGTTGCGACTCCGACTGACACTAAATCGGTCGAGTTTCGATCTCGGCCAGAAGCAAGTGGATGTGTCGGATGTGTCTAGCCACACTGATGAGTTGTGATAGAGCGAAACAAGCTTCTATGTGTATGACTAATATATATATATATATATACATATATATAAAATTCTTATCCACATACAAGCATGTTTTGCTCATCAATGTGGTTGATGATCACTTGCTTTTGGTTGGAAACGAAACTTGAGCGATTTGGCGTCAGTCGGAGTCGCTAACCTATACGCCATAGACGCATCTATTCAGAGAAGGGAAATTTAGCGTGTTATATATAAGTGGTGTATACACACGCCAGTCACCGAAAGAACTCAACCCACTGGTGCAGAGTAATGCATAAATCGCATAAGTGGTAACTGTATTTTATTTTATTATTTTCCAACTCTAGAAGAGAACTCGACATCACAATGAGAGCATATTATATACGTCATCCACATACAAACCTGTTTCGCTGTATCAGAATTTCATATATATATATATATATGTAAACATAACTATCTCTATCTATTTATCTGTATATCGCTCTATTTATCTATATATATATATCAAAATATATAGATCTCTCTTAATATATATATATATGTTGCAGATCTATCTCAAAAACTGTGTTACTCTTTCTCTCACGCAAAACCTATCTATCTATCTATCTATCTATCTATCTATTCTTAACCTTTATCTCTGTTAATCAACCTATACGCTTTCAGTTCTGTATAGGTAACGCTTGATTAGTAAGGTAATAATCATTTTAAATAATTAAATCTGCATAACTATCTAGGTAACAACGCATGAGAGATGAGAAACTGGATTAATAATAAGTAGGAATTATGACATCGAGTGCGCAAAAAATAAGAATTTTGTTTTCCGTTACTAGACTAGAGTGTGCACTCCCATCTCATGTGTTATACGATTATTTTTCATAAGCCCTTGGTGAACAATCGCCCCGATGAATGTAACTTTGAGGTAATTTGGTATAAGAACGCCCTGAAGGCAGAAAATGCAAATTTAACAGCTTTACCAAAAGATTGTAGGACTTATCATATAATAATAGACATGCCAAAGCCCATGGTTTTACTGGTGTGTGTGTGTGTGTGTGTGTGTGTGTGTGTGTGTGTGTGTGATTGGTGCACATGAAATTATTACCAGGAATGATCCTACCAGAAAATGAAAACTTCAGAAAGTCAAACATCACACCTTTTGGGGTGATCACATGGCAGTGCTTCTCAGAAACCTCATATAATTGAGAGTATGTTGTATCTCTAACCTGCGGATAGGAAATGAGCTATAATCCTCATCACAAGGTTGAAACAAATGAGAATCGGTGAGGATGTCAAAGCAAATAATAATCTTATTATAACTTTGCTTAACTATTCTTCATTATTTCGCACGATCCTTACGCCTGTCAGTATCTCAAAAATAGTGAACGATTTCATTTGATCGCGTGGAAAGCGGGTAAAAGTTAATTTCAATGAGAAAAAGAAAAAACAATTATAATTTCAGTAAGAAAAAGAAAAAAAAGATAATTTCAGTTAGAAAAAGAAAGAAAAATTCAGGTCTTCTGCTCCGAAGATCTTAGGTTACTGGTGCTCCCTGCACAAGAATTTAGTCGGGCAACTAGACTGGCATCAAGGTCCCAACCTTTTAACAGTCAGATCAACGAAATGCAGCCGACAATTCTATTGCATCAGCTACTTTCTCGCGCTTCTTGCCCGTGAAACTCTGTTCCATATACTTGCTCTCTTGACGGCTATAACCTCCGAGAATTTAAACGCAATATCAATTCTCATCTTTTTTCCACTTAACTGTAGCCATTTCCACATCACCCTGTGTATCTTGCTTTTTTCCTTTCTCTCTACGTATCTGTCTTCACTCCTGTGTTCATATCCTTCTCTTGCCCTTTCTCTTTCTCCCCCTGTAGCTGGTTCATCTTTGTCTTCACTCTTTTCCTGTCTAAAACTTTGACTCTCTTAAATAGTCCCACTGCATATTAGTGGCGGTACCGCCATGTTTTGCGTGAAAATTATAAAAAAAAAAAGAAATATAATTTCAGTGGGAAAAGAAAAATTATAACTTTTAGTCAGAAAAAGAAAAAAGAATTTTAGTGAGAAAAACAAGAAAAAATAATTAAAGAAAAAATTGAAAATAGACGCATTTAACGTCTCCTGTCAACATCACATAATGCAACATTGCCTTTGATTGTTTGGAAAAAAAATTACTAAATCCTTTCGGTAAGGAAATGAAAGAGAAAAAGAGAAGAGAATAACCGGAAGATACAAGTCTTTACATCTGCAGTTAATATATCTAAAATAATGGACTATTCATTATTGAATGATGGAAAACAGCAACAAAGCGAAGACTTGATTAATAAAAATATGGGCAAGTTTATTATTGTTAAAAAAATTATATATAAACAATTAATTTTACATGCAAAATACATCTTTGCAAGCACATATACAGAGTGAGAATAGTGTTGTCTTGTGTTAGAAATTTTGGTAGTCGCTGGAGAATATTTCCTTTTTGGAGATCGTTATCTGGCAAAAGACAGTTTCTTTCAAATCGTTGTCTGTGAAGAAAGAAGCCTGGTAGAGCTGGCTGAATCAGCACGTGCTTTAGGCTTACTGGGGATGTCTGAAGCTACAGGATCTGGATATCTACAAGAGATGGGTGGAGCGACGAAATGCAACAATTATAGATAATGATGGCAGTCTATCTGGAACTGCTGCAGATGGCTGGAGTCGTGGGCTGGCAGGCAATAAATGTTAATATCTTATTTTAATATCCCATAAATAATGAACTAATCTGTTTTGATCGCGTAGGACAATGTCTCTAGAAACAAAGAAGAAAGTACTGGATTCCTATGGGCTGTCCTTTCTTTAATATGGCAGTGAATGTTGGACAATAGCTTCGAAGATGAAGGGAAAACTTGAAGCGTAAATGTGGTTCTACAGAAGGATGCTGAGAATATCATGGATCGAGCATGTGAGAAATGATGTGGTTTTAGAAAGGGTGAAAACGAAAAGGAAATTAATACTGAGCATCAGGAAGAAACAGCTAAAGTTCCTGGGACATGTAATGAAGAAGAGGGGCTTGGAGAACCTGATAGTAAAGGCTAGATATAGGGAAAAGAGACAGAGGAATGCAGCAGATAACATGTTTGAAAGACCTGATCAGATGGATGATGAAACGAGTAAAGGAGAAAGCGTGCTAAGAGCCACCAGGGATATAGAGATGTGGAAATCCATGATCGCTTACGTCCTAAAAGAACAGGGTACATAAAAGAAGAAGAAGAAGTAAGACAGGAAAAGACACTACTTTGTTTCTGTAGAAAATAAAAAAAATAACGGGAGATAAAAGTGTTTAAATCTGCTGTTAATACATAATAAATAATGGCCTATTCCGTTTTAATTTCTGGAAAGATAGGGAAATATTTATTGTTTTTTATTGAGAGATTGAAGTTAGTGAAAAAACGGTAGAAGTATTTAACAGCCGTTGCAGTAAAATGTAAAAAGTTGTTTAGTTTCAGGTCTTTTCATTTGTACTTCTTAAAAACAAACGTCCAGCATTTATATTTGTGATTGTTATTTCAAAAAAATTTTGTTAAAAATGTTATGCTCAAATATTTAGGCATGCGATAGGGGAAATTTCTACGGTAATTGTCGAAGACCTCACCATAGGTTTATTTAATCAATAACGCAACAAATTAGATTCATCAGAATAGATATAATTTCTTTTTTAAAAATGAAATTAACCTGTGTTTAAACTAATGATAAAAGTGCACAGGACCATGCATGAAAATCGACTCTTATGCTCTTCACTGAATAGATGTGTTCACTTGTACACGTTGTGTTTGTTGAGTTAAATCGCTCACAGTAAACGTTACGTTCAGTACCACAGATTTTAATAGTTCCTTTTCCATAACATGTTGTGCATTTTTGCTGGTGTTTGAGAGACTAGGAATCCTGATCGCATGAAAAGTAGTTTGGTTTAATTTTGTTTGGAGGTAAATGCCGATATCTAGAGACTTGCTGAATTGTTGCGTTCTGTGTTGCCATTGGGACCCCAAATTAATGCATAAAATGGTATTAACGAAAGGAATATTTCTTTTACTTATTCGTATCATTCGGAAAGAGTGGTTGTAGCTTAGAATCTAAGGGCCAGTGGACGGAATGACCTCAAATTTACGCACGTCGCATGTTGGCTCAGAATCCCTCTATGAGTAGTGTTATCCCATCTCTAACCTCAGTGTGCGACGCGTATCGACGTTTCAAAACTATTGTGACACTCCGTTGAATTCGCGAAATTTTGGACCTATACCCAAACCCATACGAAGTTAGTTAATTACTGTCAGAATACCACGCCAGCCCTAATTTTTCCGCAGTTTATTGAAGTCTGGTAGACCGGCTAAGGAAACTAGGTTTTCAAGCCTGCGGCATTTTTAACTTAGTACCACCTGCAAGGAGGTAGGCTTCTTTTATGAAAAACTTGAAGACATGTCGCGCCGATGTGGCTGTAAGGTATTTTGCTGGTATGCATTTATCACACTATTCCTCATGAGTAGCGGAGTGGGTATCCTATATTTGTGTCTCAGCATCATTTTGGGCCTGTTCATCACAATATTTATTTGCATTAAAAATACAAATTATGACACAAGGCCAAAAAAATGGAAGGGGTAGAGGGGGGTCTTCAGTTAACTATCCCATACCTAGCTACACACTATCACGACTCATTCATTCATTACAATTTGCTCTATCACCAAAAGAACCCATCCATCACCTCCCAATCCTTCATACACCACAATACCATATACTAAAAAAGTGTGGAAATAACCCATGACAATAAAAGTGTGTTTATATAAAATATAATATATAATTTAAAAGATTTAATGAAGAATGAAATGATGAGAGGGGGATGAATCCAAAAGAACAAACTGAAAATACAAATTTTGAACTAAAATAATAAACAATGTTAGTAAGACCCGTCCATCCGAATGGCCTGTTCATCACTCGATAACAACAAGAACAATAAGAAGAAAAATTAGTAAGACCGAAAACTTCTGCCGAGGAATGGCCTACATCATTTCAGTGATTAGCAAGATATGAATATTAAAATGAGAAAGAAGAAATTCAATGAACTTGACTGCAACCAAGAGTTAAGATATAAAACTTAAAATCGGCCATTCTAAAATTTAAAACACACTTAAATAAAACGAGGGAGGTAATTCAGTTTATAAAATGATGCAGCAGATTACGTTTAGTATTTGGCATTTGAAAGGCAAAATAGGAATAAAATAGAAAAAGTAGTGTTAGTGAAATTCCCTTTCCGTAGACTATTTTACCAATTATCTAATAATTAATACTATTATATTTTACGAAAAAAGTAATAATGAACATAGCATTGAAACAATATGTAAATTATGTGAACATTTAAACATTATAGAACATATTCGTGTCTGCTTTACCAAACGATGTCACCAATGGAACAAAAATAGACGTGACGGATTTGATAATATATTCCTTTGAAGCAATGTCAAAGATACAGTGTGTCACATATTCAATAATTATATGAAAATCAATGTCAAGCCGTCAGAAAAAAAACTGAAATAAACAACCATTGTTACTTTACTTTTCTAACAGACTATCATGTCAATGATAATAGACCAGGCAGCGCCATTTAAAGGCTACAACAAAAATACTTTTTCACAGGCTTGGGAATACTATCAGATAAAATATATTAGCTAAAGAATGTGACAAATTATTACTTCTAATGATCTCTAAATTGCTATTGAAAACTTGTCATTTTAAAAATGATTGATGCACTTTCTGTAATTTGAGTGTAATGGAAACGTAAGTAAGCGTAAGCTAGTCCTCAGTACGACAATTAAACAACATCCTGCAGCAAGATTTGGAAGGTTGGAGTTTTTGAGGAGCTTCGAATCACACCAAATTTGCTGTAGTTCCAAGGTCAACCCTGACTGGTGATGGTATAACCTTTTAGTGTCTTGGATATGGGCAAAAAAAGAACCGCCAAACAAAAATGAACACGATGTGGATAAAAATACGTTTTTATAGTAAACTTACCATTAATCAATACCGTTCGCTGTCGTTGGAAGTGTTTTCTAGATAATGCTAAGTGCAGCAACATAATCGTTGGTCAGACAGAGGTTGAAAAGAATTCTGAAACGAAATTATGAACCGGAGTTGCTGTGCCTAATATAATATATGATCCGGAGATTATATTCTCTTCGACAAACATGACAAAGCTCTTTGCATCGATACTGGCCCCAGAATCAACGCTTGATGACACTATTTATTTTCTGAAAAAAAAATACAAAAATTCTGGCACAAAGCCGAAAAGGGGAGGGGTAGAGGTTGGTACTCACTGAACTATCTTATACCTAGCTAAACACTATCACGACCTATTCACTCGTTACAATTTGCTCAATCACCAAAATAACCCATCCATCCACTCCCAATCCTTCATACACCACAATGCCACAAACTTACAAGGGGCACCTAAAAACTGGGGAAAATAACCTATGACAATAAAAATGTATTTATGTACAATATAAATCAACGCTTGATGACACAGGCCATCCATTTCCCAAGCTCAGTAATATACTGTTGTAGAGTGGCTGACACCTTGCCGTACAATCAGTTATGGAATGGTCCATCATCTGAAATTGTCTATTTAAGTAAAGAATCGTAGTATTTGAAGCATAATAGTCGTTTACTACTCAAGTCATCTTCGGACTTATTACTTCGGCGAAGGTTGCGATTTAAAACCCTCTTCTCTGCTGTAAGTCAACTTTGTCTGTCATTGCAACTACTGTACTCTTCCTTGTATATCGGTTTACCACCGGTTATTGTGCTGAATAATGTAACAGCACAATTTCTCTGTGTATCGGCGATACTCATTTCAGTAAGAGATTTCTCTAGACTTATGAAAAACCTCAATCCCGAAAATGTCACAGGCCCGGATAAAATTCAGGTTCGTCGCCTTTAGCAATATCAGCACAGAATTAACATCTGTCGAAGCATAGTTATTTAATCGCTGCTTGAAGGTAACATTTTTTCCCAATCATATAAAAGGTGGCATGCATATAATACCGCCCATAGTTATTAGGCAACCCTAGGTTTTCTTTTAAGAAATGATGTATTTCATATTATTTTTACTACTTATTGTCAAATGAAAATAGAATGGTTCTTTTGTTATTATTAATTTTCAAATATTTACAAGGCAAGGAAGCAAAGATGAACTCGTCCGAATCACCCCAAATTTTCTTCATTCTTTCATTGATGAAACGGCAATATAGGTAATTATTAAATATTTATAAATTCATTTGATGCAAATGTTATTGTGCAATATAAACAAAATTCTTTTTGCATTTACAATTATTCACTTGGCAATAAATGCTAAAAGATAGTATTAAATACATGTTTTTTTTAAAGACTGGTGTGGCCTATTAATTATGGCTGGTAGTGTATATCCGCTCTCTCTCTCTCTCTATCTATCTATCTATCTATCTATCTATCTATCTCTATCTCTCTCTCTCAGTATACAACCACTTTTGCAAAGAGTGATATTGGTTTCGATCAGTTTGGTACACTAATGAGGTACTACCTACCATGAAACGCATAATAAGTGAAGTTTTTGACAACCTACATATATGAAAACCCTATCGTTAGATACATCGAAGGAATTCGACACAGTGTGGCACGATAGTTTTCTACGCAAGATCTCCATCTATTGAATCACTGGATACATTTTTTCTCTATTATGAAAGAAAAAACTTCCGAGAGGTAATTACTAACAGTCAACATTCCGAGGCACTGATGATCAACGCAAGCGTTCCCAACAGGTTACTTCTTATACTACCTATTTTTTTTCTGATTTAGATAACTAATCTACCTAAGAATAAAATCCGATCATGTATAAACATCTATGCCGATGATACGATGATACAGGGGCGCATCTCCAAACGTCTCGCTGACCTCTCTTCCAATCCAACAGTAACTTTCCACTGATTAAAAAATGCAAACCACATTAGTTACATTCCATCACCGCCTATCAGACCCCGAGCCGCCATCAGTCACGATGAAAGTATCCCTCCGAGGAACTTCCCTGCCTTGAAGTGATATAAGGTTTCACACTCACACCCAATCTCAAGTGGAATTTCTATGTGTAATCAATCGTTACAGATTCCGGTCAAATGATTAGCACTTTGTACAGCTATATTAATTCTCTGACTCCTCATACGATACTCTAGACAAACAAATGGAGTATTGTTGACCTATTTAGAGAGCATCTGCTCATACAACCCTCTCCAGTTTTGTTAGTTAAAACCCTCTCTGAGTGTTTGTCGTAGAAAAAATATTTTTTCACACCCCTACCTATCACTCCCAGGCGGGATGTGGCGTGACTATCACTTTTCTATTGCGACTAGCATAGTAGCTACTACCATAGTGCTCTAACCATAGTGCTGGTTCAACCAATTCTCATGTTCACGGTTAGGCCCCACCATGCGACTTTAATATTAACAAACAAAAACGCTCTATCCGTATTTCATCAGCGCGGAGTAATTTTCACTTAAACTGCTTCTTCCCGCGAACATCTGCCGCATAAAGGAGATTCCCAAGAGGATATCTTCTAGATCATTACAATCTTGACCTTTTCAAATCTAGAGTCGACCGTTATCTTCTCCTTCTATCTATAGAACTATCCCTTAACGCGACTCCTACCTCAAATGACTCTCGGCTTTTTCCAATGTAAGCCATATTATATATATATATATATATAGATAGATAGATAGATATATAGATATAGATATATCCACATCTGCGAACATGCGTGAGTCTTTGGAAATAAATTGACTTCATTCGGTGACTGTCGTGTGTATACACAGTTTTAAACAAATTTCCCTTCTCCGAATTCATGCACCTATGGCTTATGGGGTAGCGACTCTGACAGACACCAAATCGATCCCGGCCAGAAGCAAGTGGATGTGTCCACCCACACTGATGAGCTGTGATACAGCAAAACAGGCTTGTATGTGGATGACATATATATATATATATATATATATATATATATATAGGATTCATGTAGAGAAATTTGTCCTTTAACTGAGAAGAGGCATCCGTCTTTGAAGTTTAATGAAGGTAACTCACAAATTCCAACTTTTTTATTTTGTCATCCTTTCGGATTCCAATCAATATACTAAATACTAACTAATATATATATATATATATATATATATATATATATATATATATATAGATGTGTTGATATATTGATCGTAATCCAAAAAGATGATAGAATAAAGAAATAGAACAAATAAGAAATTTATACATAACAGTGATTGCTGAAGTAAATGCTGGCAATTCAACTGGAATTTGAACTCGGCTCTCCTATTCCTCGTTCTAGCCTCGTATCTATTGCACCACAACGCACACCTAGGAACTAGAAATTAGTGAGAAAAAATCGAATTCCAGTAGAATTTCTTGCATTCATTTACTCCCAAATATCTTTGAGAAAGGTATAAATCCTACCTGAATCTATGGGTTAAATAGCAAGACAGATTGGGTTCTATCGCCATAGTTAGCAACCAGTCTACCATAGAATGTAAAAGCCACCTACTGCAGGAATTTTTTTTCTGCCAAGTCAATCATGTTTCTTTAGAGTCAGTAATTTATGTGCCATACGTGATACACGTTTTGGCGATCATGTCTTGAAAGAGACATGACTGACTGGGCAGAAGATTATTCCGCAGTAGGTTGCCATTTATTTCTGCGGTAGACTGGTTGGCAGTCAAAGCTATAGAACCCAATCTGTCCTATTATTTAACCCATAAACGGAGGGAAGAGACGGATTAATACCTTTCCCAAGGGTATTTGTGCGGAAGTGAATGCAAGGAATTCAATTGGAATTCGAACTCCCCCCCCCCGAGTTGTCGTTCCGAGTCGATAACTACTGCAGCAAAACGCACAGTAAAATATGCACCTCCGACGGGATAGTAGTATTCTTTAGAGACATGATTAAAAAGCGTATCTCATGTAACGCATTTAACTCACTGTATGATGTTAACTAATGTATTATTTTTAATTAAACTGTTATTTTACGCTGTTAAAGTTTATGTCAATAAAAAAGAACGTTCTTTGAACAATTGAAATATGATGAAAATTTATATCTTGCCAACATTTTTTTTTTTTCAAAATATTAAAGGAAATTAATACTGAGCATCAAGAGACAACTGAAGTTCCTGGGACATGCAATGAGGAAGGTGAGCTTGAAGAACCTGATACTAACCGGCCAGATAGAGGGGGAAAAAGAGACAGAGGAAAGCAGCTTTTAACATATTGAAGGGCCTCAGCAGGTGGATGACAGAACGGGGGCTGCGAGATGTTACAGGTGAAAGCGTGCTAAGAGCCACAAGGGATAGGGAGAAGTGAAAGGCCTTGATCGCCTACGTCCTGAAAGAAGAAAATGCGATTTTTAACAAAATTTGAAGAAATTAAGCCTAATTTCGAAATATTGTCAAAGAATATTAAAAACTGTCCTTTCATTTCAGAAATTACGTACTTCTCCAATTGTTTAAAATATTAGACCGTTTTCCCTTAATCTTTTTGTCTGTTAATAATAATGATAATAATAATAGTAAAAATCGTTTACCTAAAACGTTAGAAGCCTTTTCCAAAGTCAATTACTTTTGAATATCTTTTGATAAAATACGCCTTAACCTGTGTCGTCCTCAAACCGTATTACTCTTAAATTAAGTAATGTAGTTTCTTTTCCTTTTCTGTTCTACAAACGTCTCTGTCCTTTCCTCTGGGTATTCTATCGCAGCCAATGTTGTCACATCACGGAACACTGAACGTTTCCGATTAACCCAACCCCACAAAGGTGATTGATCACAGAAGAGACCCACACAGATAACCATCTCCAAAAGTCCTTACATGGCCCATAGACGCTGCTATTCAGTAAAAGGCGATACTTGAACGACGCACGTTGAGATCAGTCAATTTATTACCTCAAAGTGATGTTTAAATGAATAGGCATTTGCGGTGGGAGGAGAAAACTTACAGTTTAGAACTCAGTAACTGTGATTACTTCTTTCACAGCCACACGTACAGCCGCACACTATTGTTTTGAGCCGATCATCAGAAATGAATGATTTGATCCTCTTATCCGCGGTTGAACTTTCTGCGGTTTCAGTTACACGTAGCTAGTAATGTAAGTGTCGGGAATGTAATGGATATCGAACCGGCATTAGAAAGCTGATGGCCGATTTCGAATTTATGTCGAGGATGTTATATCTACTTATGCTTAAATAATCATGGAAAAGTCATGAATCAATTTCTATTGCCCATTGAAACACTTCAGATTGGGATAATGGTTAAAAAGCTAGCCTTGTTAGAACAGTTACGACTGAGCAGTGATTTCGATTCGCACTGAATGCTACATACACTAACGGTGATAAATATTAGGCCACCACATTCTTTACACACACACACACACACACAACGCTAAAACTTTCTGTGAATATAACTCCGTAAATTGTTTATTTACTCGTGTTTTATATATACATATACTGTTAAATATAAGAGCCAATGAATGTCTATTATGTTTAATCATGAGCCGTTCTAAACGTCGTATTTTGGCTTTAATTTCAGTAGAAAATAAAGACAAGAATTCACCAACATTCGGATAAGTTTTTATTAATTTGGTTCTAAGATTTCGGCTTATATGAGCTATCTTCAGAGAGGTTATCAAGACGGTAATATGTATATGTAAAGGTAAGTAAATTACTCTCTGTCTCTCTCTCTCTCTCCATATATATATATATATATATATATATATATATATATATATTTCCTTCTCTCTCTATCTGTAGACACAAACATACACACACATATTTTTACCTGCATACACTACAGTTCATAATTATTAGGCGACACCATTTAAGAAAATAATGTATTTCATACTATTTTTAGTATTTATTCCCAAGTGGATAATTCTAAATTAAAATAAAATGGTTCTTCTGTTACTATTACTTTGCAAAATTATTAAAGTCAAATAGCGACAATTTATCCATCGCAGCCTGTAGATTATATATATATATATATATATATATACTACATATATATATATATATATATATATATATATATATATATATATATATACACAACCAGCCATAATTATTAGGCCACAGCAGTTTTAAAAAATGATGTATTTCATACTATTTTTAGTATTTATTCCCAAGTGGATAATTCTAAATCGAAGCAGAATTGTTCTTTTGTTATTATTACTTTGGAAAATTTTACAAGGTAACCAGAAAGCCTTTGCTTAGGCCAGTGAATAAAAAGAGACTAGCATGGGGAAGAGAGCACAAAAACTGGACACCAGGACAGTTCATTTGATGCACATGTTATAGTGCAGTATTAACAAAAGAACCATTTTATTTTCATTTGCAATTATTCACATGGCAATAAATACTAAAAATAGTATGTAATACATCATTCCTTTTAAAAAAAAAACTAGGGTGGTCTAATAATTATTGCCGGTAGTGTATATGTTTATATATATATAAGAAATCTACAGAGTGCGATGGGTAAGTTGTCGCCCTTGCCTTGGAAAATCTTGCAAAGTAATAAATACAAATGAACCATACTATTTTCGTTTAGAATTATCCACTTGCCAATAAATACTAAAAATAGTATGAAATACATCATTATTTTTTTAAATGTGGTGGCCTAATAATTATGGTCAGCAGTGTAGCTTTGGCATATTTTCTATTCTTTTATGTGCTGTGTTCGTTCAGAACACTGACGATCAGGGCCCTCTACATACCTCAATCACTTGTGGCTCCTATAGCCTGTCTTTTGGTATTCCTCAAAAACCTGAATATTATCCATTTGCTGAAGTCGATAATGTATGCCACACATTTCATTATCCTGCTTCTCTTTCCCGCTATCCGTCCTGTGAGTATCAGATTCACCAAGCCCTCCTTCCTTATTTCGTTTTTCAGGTACTTCAGCTTTCTTTTCCTGATGTTAAATATAAGTCTCCTTTTCGATTCCATCCTCTCCAAAAAGTTGTGTTATATAATGGGTAGCATGTGATAAATTTCGGGGCAGATAAAAGGCAGATATATATTAAGTTCTTCAGAAAAAAAGGAATTTGAGTAACATTAGCAATATGAACTCACTGATCATCTAGTCGCCATGCTACCCTCATTGAGAAAGCTTAGAGTGGTTGAGAACGTTACGCCTGACTTTCATGGATAAATGCGATCCACTAGTGGTAGATATGATTAGACCGATAATCTGATCCTCTAAATAAATAGAGGACTTCCAATTCAGGGTGGTTCAGGAGAAATCTACACTTTTCTAGAAACATCTCGGAACGAAAGCGGAAGTGCCACCTGATACCAAAAGCGTAAGATAAAAGGAAGATTTCGTGGATGAAAAGCAAAAGAAGGGACCAAGAACGTCCTTTGGGTTGGGTCACAGAGGCCGGAAAATAGATAGTACCTGACCCCTGTATCAGCCTGTTGCGGACGGAATTAATATGCCGACCTATAGCGAGCATTTTAATAAAATGCCAATAGAACAATCGTCGGTTGCCGGTCACACACACACACACACACACACATATACGCACACACACACGCCCACGAAAACACTTAAATATTTGTAAAGATTCAAAACACCTAAGTCCCTATTTAACCCTAGCTTGTGTGCATTTAATTTTAAAATCCAGTATTTTTCTTTCTTTCTGCGTGTGTGTGGAACTAAAATCGGAGTCTATTAGTAAACATTTGCAATTTTCTAAAGTGTGACCCGGTTGATTGAAGTGGATTGCTATTGGGGAATATTGATTGTTCTGGCGTATACTAAGATTGTGATTATTGAAACGAAATCTAAAACTATTACCAGATTCGCCAATATATCCACTATTGGCACGTATTGAACAGAAGAGAAAATATATGATGTTTCTGCTGTCACAGGTGAAGCATGGTGGGTGCAATTTGATTTTGGTTTTGGGTACAGAGAATATTGTGTCATTTACTAAATGTTTACAAATTAAACACCTGGGTTTCTGACATTTTAAATTCCCTGATAGGTTTGTATTTTTTAGATATGTGGTAGAAGTGAGAATAGTTGATAGGTTGGGTGTTTGTTTCATTGCATTTATGGGTGGTTTATCGAAAATGACTTTGATTTTCTTTTGTTTGATTGGAGGTTCTTGTAATCATTTTTTTAAATTTTTGATAAATGTGTGGGAATATTGATTGTGGTTAAAAACCATGGGAATTCGGTTGTTTTTTTCTTTTCTTGTATGTGAGAAGTGTGTTACGGTTTATGTGGATGGTTTTATTTAGTGCTTCTTTTATTATTTTTATTGGGTATTTACATTTTAGAAATTGCTTTGTTAGGTTGTTGATGTTGTTTAGAAAATCTGGATGGTCTGAGCATATGCGTTTGATTTTTAGAAATGAGCTGTATACGATAGATTTTTTTAATTTAAGGGGATGACAACTGTTAAAGTTTTGGAATTTATGTTGGTTTGTGGGTTTGTTGTATAGACTGGTGGAAAGTGTCTGTTTGTTTAATTTTATCATGACGTCTAAGAAAGGGACGGATGTGTATGAGTACTCCATGGTAAATTTAATTGTATTGTGGAAGTTGTTGCAGAAAGTAAAAAAGTTTTTTTAATTTTTCTAATCCATGAGTCCATAAGAAAATGTCATCAATGTATCTAAAATTATGTGATGGTTTATATTGTGAATTGTCTAGTATCTTTCTTTCTAGAATGTGCATAAAGATATTGGCATAACTAGGTGCTAATTTCGTGCCCATTGCTGTGTCACTAATCTGTAAATAGTATTTGTTGTTGAATTTAAAATTATTATGTGTTAAAATGAAATTTATTAATTGGCATATACCTGTGATTTGGTTGTTAGGTAGTTTGCTTTTACTAAGGAACTCATGGCAAGCTGATACTCTTTCAACATGTAGAATGTTCGTGTACAGAGACGTAACATCCATCGTTACTAGGATATTATCATCGTGGACTAAATTAATGTTTTGTAATTTGTTGAGAAAGTCAGTAGTGTCTCTAATATAACTAAGTATGTCAAGCAATAGAGGTTTTAGGATATTGTCTATGTACCCAGACATAAGTTCTGTGAGGGTACCAATGCCTGATATTATTGGTCTGCCAGGTGGTGTGATATTAAGGGCTTTTGAAATTTTCTAGATCTCTTCATTATTTGATTGTTTAGTATGATGTGGGTTGGATGAAGAGGTGTTAGGGTGTTTTTCTGAAATGACTTTGGGGAGTTTATGCAGTTTTGGGATAGTGTAGAATGTTGCTGTTTGGGGTTCTCAGGAATAAGAGATTTTATTTTATTTTTATATTTTGATTCAGGTTCTGAATGAGAAGTGATACTTCTGTTTTGTAAGTGCTAGTCGGATCTAGAGGTAAGAGTACATAGAACCTGTTATTTTGAAGTTGTGATTCTGCTTCTTTAATATAGTTGTTAGTGTCTAAGATGGTTATAGCTCCGCCCTTATATATATATATATATATATATATATGTGTGTGTGTGTGTGTGTGTGTGTGTGTGTGTGTGTGTGTGTGTGTGTAAAACAGCAACAAAAACATTGTCATGGATATCATCGCAAAAATCAAATCTTATAATGGAATAAGAAATTGATATAATTTCTGTTTTTAGAAAAACATTTTATCTTAAATAATCCTAATTTACTAAACAAAAGATGTGAATTGATTATTACATCCAATCATACAAATAAATATCTGTTCAAATACGTCGACACGTAATAATAGATTTTTTTAAGAACTTTGGATGTTTTTATTATTTTTATTATTATTATTAGTAGTAGTAATAATAATGAACATATTAGAAATACTAATAATTTCTATTTTCCGAAACTAAAAAAATTAACTCTACTCGAAAGATTTTATGCCTGTTAATTTAACTTTTGAGGTTTTTCTGTTGAATTTCATGCTTAAATATTACTTTAAATTAAATTCAATTTTATAATTAAAACTAATAAATAACATCCCAGTATTATAATATATAAACCCAATGAACAACGCGAGAAACCAAAATTCAGTTCCCAACGCGGTTATTTCATAAAATGCAAATGAAATGATAATTTCATTGTGAATGTTTCTGTTAGTGGTTTTATACATGTAGGACACACACACA
>JBBBDQ010000671.1:0-135000 GCA_037127315.1 Ascarosepion bandense
CTATCCTATGTTGAACATGAAAGTTTTTTCACTGACATGAGAAATTTGATTTCGTCTTTATATATCATATTTTATTTTCAGGGAAAAATAAAAAGAAAAGAAAAGACATATAAAGGCATGCGTGCAATGAACAATATAAAATGGTGACAATTTTACCATCGTATGGTCTCAAAGTAAAGCACATATACTAAATGTACCAGTGTATATACAGTGCAGTGCAAAAATATTAGGACAAGAACTATTTTCTCTTTCATGAGGCATATTGACAGAAAATAATTTAGTTAATTTTATTTGATTCACTCAACAAATGCTTTAACAATAAAAATAGATGTTACAAAATAATTTAGTAAAATAGCCTTTTGCTTTTAAATAATATAATAATTGCGACAATTTACCAATCGCACCGACCACACACACACACACACACACACACATATATATATATATATATATATATATATATATATATATATATATATATATATATATATATCCGAGTGAGTATAGAATGAGGAGAGAAAAAGAAAAAAAAATTTCCAGTGCTCGATATCTGATGTATAGAGCTGTGAATACTTATTATAAATTATGTTTTAAAACATGTACATAATTTCTTCTATATATGTCCTCTTCCCTACAATCATACTGTTGTTTCAGTGTTTGAGGGCCAAACACATCATCGGCAGAAATAAAGGTTTGGAATCATTCTCTGTTTATATTTGGTTCGTTGTTGTCGTGGGGGGTGGTTGGGGTTATTGGTAATTAAGTGAATGTGTCTCTCGTTTTGACCGTTCAACCCATCGAAGAATCTGGTGTGTAAGTGCGAAATTGTTGATTAATGGTTTTATCTGTTGGAATGTACGTTCTATCAGTCGGGTATATCTTCCGGTTAGAATTTCTAAGAGGGATTCGTGTTGAGTTGTCATTTTTATGGTTGGCTATCGTTTAATTGATTGAAAGGATAATTTATAGAAAAAAGAATATAAAAAATTTAAAGAAAAAAACCGACCCTCTAAACTAAGAATTAAGATTAAACATACAACTTTATACAAAAAACTGATAAAACACTAATTTGCATTTACTTCCTAAAGAATACAAATTTAGATTTCATGAAATAACTTTGCCTAAATGCAATAATACTCCAAACTTGACTATAAAATATAAAAAAAACATATTTAAACAAAAATCCTATAATATAAAAAAAAAATATTCCATACCAAAAAAACAAAATTCGAAAGAAAAAACACCCCACCCCTACCCCGTCTATCTAAGAAACCCACAAAGTTAAAACGTAGACACAGGATCAAAGCTAATACATGAATTAGGTCCACGAACAGCAGACATCAATCAATTAAACGATAGCCAACCATAAAATAACTATTTTATCTTTTATGAGGCATATTGATAGAAAATAAGAAAAAACTACTTGTCACAAAATAAATTTAATATTTAGGATAATAGCCTTTTGCTTTGATCACAGCCATCATTCTGACCGGCATTGTCATCACAAGCTTCTTCAATGTATCTAATGGTATCTCCTGCCAAGCAGCTTGTATTTGTTCCCAAAGTGTACCTTGAGAAGTAACATTAGATTTATCAATGTTTTTATCCAAAATATCCCATAGATATAGGATAGGATTGAGATCAGGGCTTTGTTTGTGCCAATTGAAATTCCGAAAAGTTTCTTCTTCTTCCTATTTAGTTAAATAATTCTTACAAACGTTTGGCTTTTCACTCTGTATTTGAATTTTAGTGACGTTTTTAGGAAAATCACCCCTGTCCTAATACTTATTCACACTACCGGTATTGTGCAAATGTTTTAGGACAGTGGTGATTTAAAACTTTATTTTGATGTCTCATGAAAGATAAAATATTTTTTAATAGTACGGTATATATACATATACAAGTGTGTGTATATATATATATATATATACGCATATTTCATTAATATTACCGACAAGCATGATTTCTTCAATCTTTTATTGAGTTATCCAATATTATTTATAACTGTTTATAACTTGTTCAATTGAACAGTAATTTCTATTAAGCACAAATTATGAGTGATTTTTAAAAAAAGTATATGATAATCTACAGTTACATTGAAGATAACACGTGAGATGAGGAAAATTGTCTCCATACACGGGAAAAAGCAGCCGCTTATTTAATATAACGAGAGGAAGATGTCGATTTCTTAAAACATATACCCCCCCCCCATATATATATATATATATATATATATATATATATATATATATATATATATATATATGCGTACATCTTTATCATTTAATTCATTGATGAATATATGTAGGTCGGAATTAATGATAAATTTACAGTAGAGATTATCTTGGAGTCCTCGTTGAATGACGTGATAAGAAGTGAAAAAAAATTACCTAAATATCGATATTAAAGATTGTAATTAAAAAGAAAACTACCAGAAAATATTATTTTCTTCTTCTTGTATGTGTCCTGTCCCTTCAGGACGTAGGCGATCATGGCTTTCCACGTCTCCCTATCCCTGGTGGCTCTTAGCACGCTTTCTCCTGTTACACCATGCAACCCTCATTCTTTCATTCACTATCTCAAGCCCATAAATCTAGAATATAAATGTGTAGAAAGTAGCATGGCCACAAAATGAGGGATCAGTTTATATTTTGATTATAATATGTAGATTTGACCCCAATTTATATAATTAATTTCTTATAAACAGTTGCCATTTGCTTTCTTCTTCTACGTGTCTTGTCCTTTCAGGACGTAGGCGATCATGGATTTCCACGTCTCTCTATCCTTGGTGGCTCTTACAAACGCCTTCTCCTGTTACACCATGCAACCCTGGCTCTGTCATTCACTAGCTCAAGCCCATAAATCTAGAATATAAATGTATAAAAACTATCATGGCCACAAAATGAGGGGTCAGTTTATATTTTGATTATAATACAGATTTGATTCCCCATTTTATATCCACATTATACTTTCTTATAAACAGTTGCCATATATATTTTTCTTCTTCTATGTGTCCTGTCATTTCAGGACTTAGGCGATCATGGCTTTCCACGTCTCCTTATCCCTGGTGGCTTTTAGTACGCCTTCTCCTGTTACACCATCCAACCATCATCCACCTGATTAGGTCCTTCAAATATGTCATCCGTTGCTTTCCCCTGTCTCTTTTTCTTTCTATCTGGTCTATTAGTATCAGGTTCTCCAAGCCTTCCTTCCTCATTGCATGTCCCAGGAGCTTCAGCTGTCTCTTTCTGATGCTAAGTATTAATTTACTTTTCGTTTCCATCATTTCTAAGATCTCATCATTGCGCACATGCTCGATCCATGATATTTGCAGCATTCTTCTCTAGAACCACATTTCAGTTGTATCATGTTTTCCTTACATTTTTGCTCATATTGTCCATATTGAATATTAAACTGATATTGAACTGACAACACATAGCAATCCAGTACTCTCTTCTTTGTTTCTAGCGAAATTGTCCTGTTTCTTAATACTTTGCTCAGCTTCTGGAATGCATCCTTGTGCTTTTCGATCTCAGAAATATAAATGTATAAAAACAGCTGTGACCACAAAATGAGGGGTCAATTTATAAATTGATTGTAATATGGAATTGATCCCCTACTTTATATCCCGTATGCTTCTGTAGAACCACATTTCAGTTGTTTCAAGTTTTTCCTACATCTTTGCTCATATTGTCCATATTGAATATTAAACTGATATTGAACTGACAACACATAGCAATCCAGTACTCTCTTCTTTGTTTCTAGCGAAATTGTCCTGTTTCTTAATAAGATGTTTTAAGGAATTTTGCGTCACGATTCATTACGGTATTGGATTTGATAATTTGTTAAACGATTACGGAAAATCGGTCCAAAAACATTTTAGAGAATTTATTACATACACTCACTACTCTCCTCCGTTTAGTCGAACAAACCCACCCACAAAAAACAAAACAAAAAAAAAACAAATAGTAGAAACAAGTATGAAGGTGTAAAATATTCGAAAAATCAAATTGCTAGTTGCGTTTAATGACGCATACACACACACACACACACACACACACGCATATATATATATATATATAGTAATTTATTCTTATGCATTTCAATACGCATCCATTTTGAACCTATCTATCAAAAATAATTACCTCTTTCTCTGGCATTAGTATCGCCTTGTATATGCTGTCAGCATTTCCCGAGGCGAGGCGTACATGATAAATAGTTAGTCAAAGGAAGTAAAATAAATGATGTAGGAAATTACGTAAATTCGATCTTTAAATATAAATGTGAAAGAGAGAATAAGAAATATTTAAAGAAAAGTAAAGACGTGTTGCCGTTGCAAATAACATATCAAATCATCCACTATAAGTTGCACGGTGTGACTAATACATTCACGTACTTGTCTCTTTACGAAAGCCTTTTCGTTTGCACTAGTAATGATAGTTGGAAAAGAAGCACTGTCCGTGAACTATCAATTATACTCCCAATATTCGTTGACGCATGCGCTACAGTTGAATTGAAGTTTCGGTCATGAATTGCAATGGTAGAATGAAGATTTCATAGATAGTGCTTATTAAAAAAATAAATATAAGAAAATACATATGTACAAAAATAACCATATTCTTTTTTCTTTCTTCGTTACATAGTTTTGTTCATCAAAATTTTATTTCCATGAATGTCTCTTTTTCTTTTTCTTTTTTAAGGTTTAGATTTTGCGCACTAATAAATAAAGTCGGTATTTTTCTATAACTTAAAGAGTAGAGATAAAGGGAGATAAATACATAACATTTGACAGCTGCAAGGCACATGGAACGAGAATAATATTTCGCTGGGTTCTTTAAATTAAATAATATTATCTATTATAAAATCCAAATAGAAGGAAACTTGATATCTGTTCGTATAAAGTAACAATTTACAACTGAAAAATATATTTAATGAAACTTTAATAAAGAAGAAATAATTACGAGTTCCAAACCAAGACATAACTGTCATAATATAGACAATAGAATTAATAACATCATAGAAAATATCCATGTAAAATATTTAGGTTATTTTAAAGTTCGTGACGATTTTCATTCTTAATGCACAATATTCGCAACTTGTCATTTTTAGTATCAATTTTTCGGTTGATTCAGATTGAAGCCTTGCATCGTATATTTTCTACTCAGACTTTGACTGTAGACATTTTGTTCACAAATATCTTAAAGAAGAAAGATGAAATGTTGGACTTCCGACATATTATGCTTGGTGGAATTAGAAAGGTGTTTCTGTGACTCGACAAAAATATGATTGTCATCAAAACAGTAGCCTACAAAAATATGATCAATATAAAATGCGGTAAGCATAAACAGTGACAGACATATGTAGGTTCATCATTAAAGGCAGAAAGCACAATCAGTAATCGTCATTGACATCAAAGGCAGCCGGCTTGAAAAGCAATAGCAGGCGAAAGTGATTAAGAGAAATACCAGGCCAGAGAAGACAAAATTAACCAAAATCCAAGAAGTTTTAGTTCATATATATTCGGAGTTTTCTTGCCGGAATCAGAAGAGTGAACGCAGAGAACAGAAAATAAGAGACGACCACTCCCGCTGGACAACGACTTTTCTCAAGATTATTTCCACGTAAACAAATGCAACATGTTCGATTGGAATTCGAACTCGGCTATCTAATTTCTCGTTCCGAGCCGTTATCAACTGCACTAAAACATAACTAAAAATTTTGGAATTGTCTTCCAGGATGTATAAGCAATAGTTTATACAGCCATTACTCGTACGGAATGTATAAGCGATATTTTATACAGCCATTACTCGTACGGAATGTATAAGCGATATTTTATACAGCCATTACTCGTACGGAATGTATAAGCGATATTTTATACAGCCATTACTCGTACGGAATGTATAAGCAATATTTTATACAGCCATTACTCGTACGGAATGTATAAGCAATATTTTATACAGCCATTACTCGTACGGAATGTATAAGCAATATTTTATACAGCCATTACTCGTACGGAATGTATAAGCGATATTTTATACAGCCATTACTCGTACGGAATGTATAAGCAACATTTTATACAGCCAGTACTCGTACGGAATGTATAAGCAACATTTTATACAGCCATTACTCGTACGGAATGTATAAGCGATATTTTATACAGCCATTACTCGTACGGAATGTATAAGCGATATTTCATACAGCCATTACTCGTACGGAATGTATAAGCAATATTTTATACAGCCATTACTCGTACGGAATGTATAAGCAATATTTTATACAGCCATTACTCGTACGGAATGTATAAGCGATATTTTATACAGCCATTACTCGTACGGAATGTATAAGCGATATTTTATACAGCCATTACTCGTACGGAATGTATAAGCAACATTTTATAGAGCCATTACTCGTACGGAATGTAATCCTATGATAGGGAATATAAATGATAGTTTCATACGGTATTAAATTTAATAACAAGCTAGAGAAAAGTATAAATCTTCGAACTGCAATAATTTCCACAAATAATTTCACTCACAAATTCTGCGCATATACGGTAAGACAATAATATATACACAAAAAATGATGACATCAGGCTAGATTTTATTTTTCTAGAATCATTACAACAGACCACTGAGTTCGATCTTCACTGGGTACCTCATAATATTTGGCCTATTACACTGAGATTATTTGGAAAGAATTAGAAGTCTTAACAATATTTATTATTGGCAGCTATAATCCTAATAAAATTAGATTTATAGATGACAAAGATTTGATGACAGGTACAGAATAGAACTTACAGAACGTCATAAATGAAAGAGAAGAGAAATGATTAAAAGCCAATTATAAGGAGAGTATTGATTTCCTAAGCGCCCCTTAGATATGGAACCATTCTGCATTATGGAGCACCCAGTGAGGATCAAACTCACGGCTCACTTGTAATAAGATCTAGCGAGATAAACATGCTAACCACTACACTACCTAGAGCTTCCCCAAAACGCTGATTTCTAAGAGCTTAGATGTAGCACAAGGCCAAATATTATGAGGTACCCAGTGAAGATCGAACTCAGTGGTCTGTTGTAATGATTCTAGAAAAATAAGTTTGTTAATCAACTCAAGCTTCTCAAAGCTATTCTAAACGTAGCTTAGATGTGGTAAGAGTCGAAAACTATGAGAGACACAGTGAATATCGGACTCACTAATCAGACGTACTTACTTTAGCAAAACATGATTGCTAGCCACTACCCATCTTAAGGTGCTCGATTATAAAGAGAAGGACTATATATTTTTCAGCCAAAGAAACAGTCAAACCTGCGAAATTTGAATTGTTGATCGTCCACGTCTTGCGGCCATTGGCCGAGATAGAACTCACTACACCCCTCTAGTATTCCCTGTGCATTTGGAACCCTGGCGCAATTTTGCAGCGAAATTCTTATCTTGTCAAATAGCTGCATACTTGATGCTTCGCCAGGGCTACTAAGGGTGTTTTTATTGTGACACCAACACTAGATGGGTTGCCTCCAGGCCCCATCCTGTTATTCAGCCCATAACTTAAGGGAAGTGACGGATTAATACCTTTCCCAAGGGTACAAGTACTAAAGTGAATGCAGGGTACTCAACTGGAATTCGAACTCGGCTCACCGATTTTTCTTTCCAAGCCGATATCCACTGTACCACAACGCACATCCGTCACTGAACGCTTACAGCGCCTGGTATTCCCAAGTGGTCATCCATCTAAGTACTGACCAGTCTCAACTTTGCTTCACTTCGGTGATCGAACAAGAACTGGTGTATTCAACGTGATATGCCGTAAGCTGTTGGTGATACCTGCATCAAGTACATGCATTTAAATATCTTAGAACGGTTTGAACAGAGAACAGGATGTTAAACTACAAAAACATGCTGGAATAGAGAAAGATGTTTTCCATAAATTAGGCGAATTAATAAGAAACAAGATAATTTAATTAGAAATACAGAAACAATTACTGAGCTCTTATGTAATATCGTGTAAATAGGTGATTTGTGGGCATTGCAGATGAGGAGATTTGCAGAAGAGAAATGTAATTGTACAGAATGTTACTTTGAATGACATGAACTGAACATTTGAAAAACAAAGAAGATTTTCGGAAAAAGAATAAAGAAAACGAACACTTACTGTTCATCAAAAAGATTGAAATCTCAATGGCGAATAATGTGGAAAAACTGCTTAGAATGTTTGCCACTCACACGGCTGATAGTGGAACTGTTCTGGAACAAATAATACTTTCCCGGTGACACAATGAACTAGACTAGACGCTTAAATAAAGACTTCGAAGTGAGTCTAAAATGTCAGTTGGAGTCAGTGTTGTTTTCGTTCAGAGACAAGCATTCGACCAAATAAAAGGAGTTTTTCTTGGTACAATTTCTAATAAGTTTTTGTTACTTTTTATTTCTAATGTGCGTTTCAATTATTTTCTTTTGTTGAGTGCATTTTTCGTCTACACTTTTATTTTTCGTCTTCAGCCGAATTTGTTTAAATTTTTCCCTTTTTACACAGTTGAGTTTTTTAATTCTCCTCTTGTCCCGTTGTTTGTTGTTGCATCGAATTTTATCAGACGCCGAACGTTTTTGCCTTTATAGTTATTTTAATTTTTGTATTTATTCTGATTTTTATTTTTAGTTTGATTTGCTTGTTTGTTTTTTCTTTTCTAACTATCACCTTGCTTGAAATTATTTTGGCATTGCGAAAAAATTAATTGTTTGTTAAAAAAAAATATTACAAGATGGCAGACCAAATAAAAAAAAATTGTACAAGATGGCCGTCCTTCAAAAAGACCTTGAGGTTCTGGCACTAATGCAAATCCACGAGATATAAACACACAAAAATAACACACAAAAATACAGATATACCACAAAGGTGAGCCTTATAAAGGGAAATATAATTCATCGACCAATATTGAAGAGAAAAGTAAGAATAACGAGCAAGATCCTGGCACTTTTATGAAGGCTGATAAAGTCAACGGTGTAGCGGCTAAGGAATAACTCTGAATTTGAAATGCCCCACCAACCTAAATGCATAGCCAGTGTGGCTGAGCAATTCGAGTGATTCAAAAAGTGCGCTCATCTTGTTACCTATGGTGGGCTTTTGGTAGATTTCGACCCACAAGAGCGCATTTTGAAATATAAAAAAGCTATGGCTTGCTATGTGTTGTCAGTTCTTCACTATGGCAGTGAATGTTGGACAATATCTTCAAAGATGAAGGAAAAACTTGAAGCAGCTGAAATGTGGTTCAACAAAAGGATGCTGCGAATATCATGGATTGAATATGTGAGCAACAATGAGGTTTTGGAAATGATAGAAACGAAACGAAATCAATATTGAGCATCATTTTGAGACGACTGAAGTTCCTAGGAAGTGCAATGAGGAGGGAAGGCTTGGAAAATCTGATACTAACAGGCCAGATAGAAGGAAAAGGAGACAGAGGAATACAGCGGATATCATATTTGAAAGGCCTGAGCAGGTGGATGAAAGAACGGAGACTGCGAGACGTTACAGGAGAAAGCGTGCTAAGAGCCACCAGGCATAGGGAGACGTAGAAAGTCATGATCGCTTACGTCCTGAAGGGAAGATATTAAAAAACAAAGCTATTTCATCTTCTCCAGTCCACCCCACTCCAGCCACACCAATCTTCAAGCCTATTCCTACAGATTCACAGTTTCCACAGATACAAGAATCATGCTAAAAACGAACCAAATGAAACCGTGACAAAGCAGATTAAAACAGAAAAATTAAATCAGCCCGTGGCCTTGTATCCACGAAATGGTGTGAAAAGGCATTCCGGAAATTTAAATACCTGCTAAATTCAAATACCTGATAAATTTATATACTTGCTAAACATGAAGATTGTAAATAAAAAAAGAAATCCAAAGTCACCGACATTTTTCTAAAGATAAGAGTGTATCGACAGTTGTTAGATCAGGCTCGGATGGGCAGCAGATATGGGGCAGGATAGAAGTAGATAATTATGGCATCTCAACGTACACCTACTGACCTATTTCGACCATGAAAACGTCAAAAGATTGCAACTAAATTGTGCTAGGAGCATCACATATTTTGTTCCACCTTCCTTAAAATTGACTTTTCCCTCGGACATTGGCTACCTGTCCTATGATAGCCTTATAAGTAGTGAAATGTGCATAGACTTAATGGCAAAGACCGTCAGTGTTCTCACACTGGCCATGTTCAATACAAAAGAGCAACATTAATCGATATGAGACAGTTGCTCTGGTTAACTACCTTAAATGTCCGCTTCCTGAGTGAGTGGTCTCGCAGGGTGAGGATAACTCGCAATCTTAATCGTCTGGTTGTGAATGTATGTTGTATACATGAGAGCAATTTTTAGACTCGCGATCATGAAGGCTTTCTGTCCCGGAAGATGACCTTCTATTCAGCATGTTCTTGATAGACACCCTAGAGGAGATCCTTGACTCGGAAAAGACGGCAGGCTTTGCGTGTTGGGTGTTATTATAAAAGATAAGTCTCAATGTATAGCGTTGTAGGATCTCCCCTTTGAATATGTTAATGGACTCGACTAGAGTATATATATACTCCTGCCATAGTGATATACAGGAGCTGCTATGGAGTTATAGAGAGATTCGCTAGAGCTATCGGAGAGTACAGGAACTGATATGTAAGTTACCGAGAGATACCGAAATTACACAGAGATTACCGCATCAGAAGTCAGAATAGCTGGGAGCTCCACTCAGCTAGAGGTGTTTACTCGTGCAACCAGACTGGAAACTGGGTCTCACCCATTCACAATTAGATCAATCAAACGTAGACGACAATTGTACTCCTGCAGCTTCTTCTCTCGCACTTCCCGTCTGTGGAACTCGCTTTCATATTCTTGCTTTCCTGACGGCCACAACCTCCATGAATTTAAATGCAATGTCAATACTCATCTCTTAACCACTTGTATATTATTTCTTTTGTCTCCACCTTTTGCAACTGTCATCACACCTGTATTCCCTTCCTTCTCTTGTTCCTTTCTAACTGGTTCGTCCTCCTTTTCACTCTCTTCTATCTAATATTTTTACTCTTATGTAGCCCCCTGCACATCAGTGGCCTTACTGCCTTGCTCGGTGTGATATGATTTAAAAAATACATGGATATATTATTTTTAACGACTTCACTTCAAGACTTATATATATTTATTTCTTATTAATAGTATTCCTGGATTTGCTAGCCTGCGTTCAAGTTTGTATGTTACGTTCAATATGACCCACTTTCTATCTCAATATCTGTTTTTGTTGTTCATTATTTTATGCGGTACTCACCCGGAATCCATAACATTCTGGTTTATTTAGACGAATCAAACAGGTTTTAACATCTCGTCGTGTAATATTTACGCGCGATTTTAAAGCATCCATTGACACTGTCATAGATCGTATAGCCGAAAATTCGGGAATTAACAAGCAGCATGTAAAAGCACCACGGTACTTTATCGACAAGATCAAACTTGTCGATAAGTATCACCATGATCTCTCACGAGAATTAACATTGTCTTGGACGAATACCTCCAGTGTGTACGTGTTAATATGATTGGCTTCTCCGGTTACGGGTAAAATTAAATAAGCCTAAGTTTTGGATGGCTTTGTACTGGAAATTGAAAATATTTTATGAGCGAGATTTACAGGACGAGCAGCTAATACTTCCACAGCATGAACTGACGTGGGTCTAGGGTTTGAAAAAGTAATGAGATATATTAAAATCCAAAATGATGTTGTTTTCTACGATTATCGTAGCCGACTCAATTTAGATTATTAGTGCAAACGACGTATAAAGGAAAAGTTGATCGGGTGATTACAACCCGTTATAATGGGACCTTAACCTTAGAGCATAGTTAGCCACCTTGCATATAAAGAAGGAACAAGTTCAGGTAGTTAGGAGTAGATGGAAAACAATGTCTTCTGAGGAGATGAGAAAGAGAAATGTTCACAAAAGAGAAAAATTAAAAAAGAGAAATATATCAGAGTTGGGGTAAAGAACGAGAAGAAAAATAAGTGTAAAGAAAAAGAAGGATAGATAATGAGAGAAGCAAAGAAAGAGAACAGTAAAAAAAAAGGAAGGATAGAGAATAAGAGGAGTTAATATGAGGAAAAACAAAGAAAGTGAAGAGTAAAGAAGAAAAAGTTTAGAAAGATATGAATAAACAAAGGAAATTAAAGAAAGACAGAGATTGGTAAAGAAAGAAAAGACAAAGAAAAGGAGGGGAAATCCAAGAGAAAATTAAAGAAATAAGCAAAAAAAAAAAAAACGGAAGCGTAGAGAAAGATTAAAGAAAAAGAAGTGAAGAAAAACAGACAAGCAAAAAAAATCAGGAGGAAAAAAATGTAAAAAAAAAAGGAATGAAAAAGAGAGAAGCAAAAACAACTGTAAAAAAAGGAAAAAAATTTCAGAGATGAGTAACGAAAAAGGAAATACGTGTAAATAACGAGAACGTCGAGGATAGAGATCAGTAAAGAAAGAGAATAGCAAAAAAAAAAGTCTACAGAAAGAGAATAGCATCGGTAGGGAAGAGTAAAGAAAGATAATTTTTATTAAGATTAGCAATTAGGTCCCACTATTTTACTGTGAAACCAATGAATTGTAAGCGCAAATTCTACTACATCGCTTCTTTTCTAGCACTTCCTGCCTGTGGAATTCTCTTCCGTTTACTTGCTTACCCGACAGCTACAATCTCCAAAAATTTAAATGTAAAGTCAATAGTCATCTTAGTAACCTGCATCCTCTCTCTGATGCTCCTTTCTCCGTCGACACCATTCTCATCAGTATTCTCATCCTTTCCTTACCCACTTCCTGACACCCCCTATAACTTGTCACTCTTTCTCATAACATTCCTCCTATGTAACCTCCTGCAAAACAGTGGTGGCAAAATGCCTTGCCTGGGGCGATATGATTATAAATACTGGAGGATAGAGATTAGTAAAGAAAGAGTAAAGAAAAAACTAAAGGAAGAGTAGAAAAGAAGGGTAACGTAAGAGAAAAGCGAGGATAGAGATGAGTAAGGAAAAAGAAAAGGGGGGCTACAGGGAAGCAAATAAAGAAAAAGATGAGTATAGAGATGAGTAAAGAAAGAGTATAGCAAAAAAGAAGTGTAAGTTAATAGAAAAGAGAAGATAATGATGATTAAGAAACAGAAATCAAGGAATGAGATGAGTAACGAAAGAAAAGAGCGAGGAAAAGATGAATAAAAGAAAAAAAAAAGAAACGAAATTGAGTTTGAGTTTTGTTTAATGGCATATCAACATCGCGGTGGGTTATTTAATGCCAAACAGGTGGGGTTTTAAGGTACTTTTTAATGTCCAGGTATAGTGAGAATTTAATTAGATTTTGATGAAAAAATGTTATTTTCATATTTTTGTCTTTTAGAACACTGAAGTTATCTTCTAGTTTTGTATTAAAAAATGTAATGCTGGAAATAATTTTTTCCTCCAAAAATTTCCTCCAAAAATTTAATATGGCAATAATTTTTTTTCCTTCAAAAGGGTATATTTTTCTATAAAGTCTATATTCACATATATGTTTCTATAAAAGTCTATTTTTATTTTTTTATCCTGCTTTGACCACAGTTTTGGGGTTAACTATTTGCCCATGGCTGGAACCCTAACATGTGCTACCACTCCGAGTCAGGGTGGACCTGGAAAAAACAGCAATTAAGTGGTGGTTTCATGCTCTTCACAACCTCCCAATCAGAGGCTTTGCTGCCGGATGCAGTTTACCGTCGTACCGAAAAAAAAAGGATGAAGATCAGGAAGAAACAGAAAAATCAAGGACAGTTATGTGTAAAAAACAGAAAAGCAACGATAGAGAATAGTAAGAAAAAAAAGAAAATCAAAAAGAAGTGGAATGAAAGAGAAAAGCGAGCATAGAAATGAGTAAGAAAAGGGAAATCAAACAATAATGTAAAAAAAAGAAAAGCGAGTATAGAGATGAGTAAAAAAAAAAAGAAAAATCAAAAGAGTAATGTAATGAAAAAGAAAAGCGAGTATTGAGATGAGTAAAAAAAAAGGAAAAATTAAAAGACTAATGTAAATAAAAAAACGAGTATTGAGATGAGTAAGAAAGGGAAAATCAAAGAGTCATTTAAAGAAAGAGAAAAGCGAGTATAGAGATGAGTAAAAACAATCAAAAATTAAAAGAGTAATGTGAGGAAAAAAACGAGTATTGAGATGAGTAAGAAAAGGGAAAATCAAATAGTAATTTAAAGAAAGAGAAAAGCGAGGATAGAGATGAGTAAAAAACAGGGAAAAGCGAAGAAAAGTGTAAAGAAATAGAAGGGCAAAGAGTAACCATAAAGAAAGAGAAAAAGAAAGCGAAAAGTAAAAAATTGACAAGTAAATAAAAATAAATTCAAAGAAAATGATGAACGGAGAAAGAGAAAAGTAAAGTTTTAGAAAAATTAATGAAAGAAAAGAGTAAAGAAAGAGATAAACAAAAAGAAAAGAAAAGAAAACCAGAAAAGCAAAAAAAAAAAGAAAAAAAAAGAGTCCATTAAGAAAAAAAGAAAAGCAAAGAAAGTGAAGAGTAATCAAATAAAATATAAAAGGGAGAAAACTAAAGACACAGTAGAGTAAAAAAATTCTGAAAAAAATCTTTTATTGAATAAAAAATGAAGAATATGAATCTGGAAGAAAAGAATATATCTATACATATTGATTGATTGATTGATTGATTGTTAAATTACTCAGTTTCTGGTCATAATAACGTTAGACCAGTGCACATGTCTATTAAAAAAGTTTTCAATACAATTATATTGTAGAACATTTGAATATTTTCCATTTGTAAACGAGTTATTACGCGACCTAGGTTTCTACCATGAGTGGTGTCTTCAGGCGATTTGCAATAACTGATTTTACCGTTTACCTTTTTTTTTAAGAACGCTCACGTAACGGTATTTGAACGCTTACGTGGCAGGGAATTTTTTAAAGCGCAATTTTTAAAAGGTGCATTCTTTATTAGTGGTTTTGTTTTGTTCACTGCTATTTAAGTTTCTGGCGTTTTGTTTTTTTATGAAACTGTCTAAATTACTAGTGCAAATATAACTTAGCTTGATTGTATTTCTGTTGAAAACTTTGTTTAGTTCTGATCCTTTTGGAAAGTATCTATCTATCAGTTTAAATAATATTTGTCCTAGTTTGGTCTTTACCTCTAGGTTGCGTAATAACTCATTTACAAATGGAAAAAATATATATTCCATTTGTAAACGAGTTATTACGCAACCTAGGTTTGTACCAAGAGTGGCGTCATTAGGCGTTTTTTCAATAACAGATTTTAAAATTTTCCGTTTTTTTTTTAAGAACGCTTACGTAACGGTGTTTGTTTTTGAACGCTCACGTGGCAGGGAATTTTTGACCCCGCGATTTTTAAAACTACAAGAAATTATGACGTTTTCATCCATGGTTGTATGAACCCATTAGGTATTACTAGGTCGCGTAATAACTCGTTTACAAATGGAAATTATTCTAAAGTTCTACAATATATATATATATATATATATATATAAATTTGTGTTTTTAGGCAGCAGATTTCTTTTATACATGTCAGATTAAATAAATTGCCAATATCGTGTCTGATTATTGTTGATAAAATCCATTCATTCTCCCGGATTATCTTTTGCTTATTATAATTGAAAGATGTCAGATAATAGCTGTAACGTTTACAGATGTTATTATCGTTCAATTTTCAGTGTACTCAGTTACTTTCAAACTTCTTTTCGAAATCATCTTCAGTGGTGTGAAGAATGAATAAACTGTTTAATAAGAAAAAGAAATGGAAGGGAAAACAATTTAAAACGAGACTAAATTTGTAGGAAGATGTCAAATCATTAGAATTTAGGAAACAAAGATAGCAAGAGCGACAGAGAGAGAGAGAGAGAGAGAGATCTGAAAACGCATGTGCACATGACTTATTAATTTATTTTAACAGTTTCCGATTTATTTTTCTCCAAATTATTACAAAAAGTAGTTTAAAACGGAAACATAATATAAAACAAAATACTTTTCTTCAAGGTCAGAAAGGGTTTTGCGTTCAAATTCAAATCAGCGGTCTGAAGATGCCGTAAAGTCATAATCCGCCATTACGCAGGAACACTTGACGAGAGATTTTAATTAACGGAAAGTTAATCAGGTTGAGAAATCAGCTCCAAGTTGAAATGATATGGACACGTACGATTGTTATCTTTTCTATTCATTAAAGTTATCCTGCTACCCGTTTGGGCTTTAGCATTGATACGTTCTATTAAGCGTGCTGTCGAATCGTCTGATGAGCAGAGTGGTGGTTAAATTTCTTAAGGCTTCCTAAAATAAAAATGAAACGTTTGACGAGTGAATTTTTAGGTGCATATTTCTAAATAATTGATTTTTTTTTTAATCTGATACATTTTTATGTAATTAAATATGATTTTTAGTGGAAACAAGTATTTGATCATGCGATCATTTTTTTTATCATTTTATCTCAAGCAAAAGAGAAACGCCACAGTTACGCAGTAGGCTACAGAGAGTGGAAGTGAGAGAAAAGACTAATTATAGGGAGAAGAGGCTAAAGATTGAACGGGATTCAAGAAGAAAAAAAATGGCAACTGATTTTGCATTTAAGTTTTTATTTTTGTTATTATTAGGGAAGTATGAAATCTGAAGGGAGTTCTACAGGCAAGAAATACCAAAAACAAAACTGTTAGTAGAAATGCCTATCGCATATACCTAGTTCAAAGGTAAGACCTAACTGCCAATCTAGTATAAAGATTCAATTCATGTATTGGGGCATCAGGAAAACCTCGTCCAAGTAGTCATCTTGACAATATTTGTAAAACACACATAGGGAGGCCACGCCACATCAGTGAGAATAGTAAATGAATTCGAGACGCCAAATGAGGATCTGTTACAATTTTCTTCCTTTTATGTACGTATACCTTCAAGACGTGGCTGATCATGGATTTTCACTTGTCTCTATTTCTTTTTACTCTTAATATCTTTCCCTTGGTGCATCTTCCAGACCCCTCTCTGCTATCCACCTGCTCAGCCCTTCACGCATGTCTCGCGCTGCTTCCACCTCTCTACTCCCCGGTATCAGGTTCTCTAAGCGCTATTTCCTCATTAAGCGTCCCAAAAACCTCAGTTGTGTTTTCCTGATGCCAAGTATGAATTTCTGTTTAATTTGCATTCTTTGCAAAACCTTCTTGTTGCTCACAGGTTCTGTCCATGCTATCCTCAGCATTCTTCTGTAGTTTTTTTCTTTATCGTCATACACGCTCGGGTGACCATGCCTTGAAAGAGACATGAATGACTTAACAGAAGATTCTCTGACAGTAGGTTGCCGTTAGTTTCTGAGGTAGACCGGTTACCAACCAATATTATAGAACCTAATCTGTTCTGTTATTTGACATACAGCTGGAGGAAACACATGGATTTAATACCTTTCCAAAAGGTATTGACGCGTAAGTGAATATATGGAATTTAACAGGAATTCGAACTCGTTTCCCTGATTTCTCGTTTTAACCCGATATCCACTGCACCTCAATGCACATCGTTAGAGCCAGTATTTATATACCTTAAATTTCTGTGTGGTTTCATATATGGGGATACACTACAAGTTTGTAGATTAAATTCTTTATCTAAATATCAGACAATATTTTTTATTGATTTCGACTTGTATTTCAAAATCGAGGCTTTTGAAGTTTGAAAATAATATTTTTTATTATGTCATTTAACGTTAGAGAATAAGTTGATATAAAACGCCGGAAGATACCGAAAGGTTTAAACCAAGGTTGCATAATCCACTTTTCATATATATATATATATATATATATATATATATATATATATATATACAGAATGAAAAGTGTGAGAGACCGTGAACGTTTTGTTTAAAGTGTATATTTATTTTTTTTATTATGATACATGTCATGATATTTTAAGTTTCTATAACGGCATCCATATATATATATATATATATATATATATATATATGTGTGTGTGTGTGTGTGTGTGTGTGTGTGTGTGTGTGTGCGTGCGTGTGTGTGTGAGTGTGTGTGTGAGTGTGTGTGTATGCATGCGTGTGTATGTGTATTTGGCCAACAAACTTTTTTCAAAGGTCTATCACTGAATACTGCAGAAAATAAATTTTAATTAATTTTTGACTATGTTTTTGTTTTCCATTATCCGTACGATTTTCTTTTGTTTGGAAAGAATAAGAGGATGCGAAAGAAAAATGGCTATAGAAGTACCCGAAAGTACGTGGGACAATACAGATTATGGACAATCTTTGTATCTTGTTCCTCATACAAAAAGGAGAAAAACCTATTGATTCCGGAAAAAACAATAATAAAAAAATTAATTAAATCTTCCTTGTCGCTCATATTCATTGATATATATATATATATATATATATATATATATATATATATATATATATATATTATCGCGGCTCGTCACACCCAAATGGTACAATTTGGGTGTGACGAGCCGCAATAATATGATCAAAATCCGTTGAAATATGTATTACCCATTGTAATAATCTAAAATCTTTCATATCTATCTATCTATCTATCTATATATATATATATATATATATATATATATATATAATATTATTTAGAATCTAAGTCTACTATTCGTCTGTTGTAACCACCTATGCCTTGTTGCTTCTGTTACTCATTTAGAGATTCCTCATAAATTACAAAGAACCTTCTACAATGCTCTTGATTTTTTCGTGGCATCTCGCCTGTAATCACTTTCCACCACCCTACTGCACATTACTGTTGCATCTTCTATCATTACTCTCAGGTAATTGTTCCAATTAATTTAATACTAAACATTATAACTTCAACGGCAGTACTAAAGTGGCAACAATGCCTCATCATTTCACAGATGAATTTGGTAGACAAACCATAATTTCTATGCCAACAGTTTCTTTTCTCCAACTTTGCACTCGTGAAACTCCGCTAAATTTTCTAAAGCCAATTTTGCTTTTCAAAATTTAAAATTCACTGTAAATTGTTATCTATTGTTCTCTTGATTCCTCTTCGTTTCTTCTTTTTCCTCCATAATGGATTTTTTTTCTTATTTTTCACCCTCTTTAGGGTCTTTTATTTTTGTCGGTTTATTGTTGAGAGCGAATTGATTCTAACTGACGAGCTTTTATCCTGGTATACCGACCACATGAATTTACGTGTGCTACTAGATGTTTATCTAGGTCCCACCTTTTTACTGCTGAAATAGTTAAAATTAACCGTCTCTTCTACATTAAATGATTCTTTCCTCGCAATTCCCGCATGTTGAACTCCCTTCCTTTTCCTTGTTCTCCTGATATTTACAATCTTCAAAGATTTAAATCGATGGTCAATTGCCATCTTCTAATCCTATCTATCTATAATCCTTTATTCGATACCCGCTTTATATATTCTTATCCCACTGCAAAACCCGCGCACTTGTGGCGGCCCCCTTGCTTGATGTGAAATTAATAATAATGTCTTTTGGACATTGATATGTATTTATAACTTTTTCTTAAACAGTTTCCATTTCCCCAGGATATATCCGCATAATATACTTTGGGCTCATATTCGGAATCTGCGCCATGTTGTCGTTTAACGCAATAACACTCCATGAAAGCGTTCAAAACAATGTTTTTCGGATATTTTTTCGTTTTATATAAAAAAAGCCAACAAATAGAAAACAACAGAATCAAATATTTATAAATCGATTATATCATGTTTTATTCGTAATATAAACATGTCGGCCGACACCACATGTATCCATCGAATGAATCGATACAAACAAAAATAAATACTTAAAATGACTGACGTTTCATCAAATGTTCATCGAACAACTGTCAGGTTAACTTGTGATAGAAAAAATGATGCACAAAATACACGTACTTTCAGATATTAACGAAGGCATCAGTCAGTCAGTTAAGTGCCATACGTGATACATGCTTGGGCGATCATGTCTCGACACAGACATGACTGACTGGGCAGAAGATTATCCCGCAGTAGGTTGCCATTGCTTTCTACGGTAGACTGGTTGCCGACCAAGCTATAGAACCCAATCTGTCCTGTTATTTGACCCATAACTGTAAGGAATAAGCGGATTAATACCTTTCCCAAGGGTATTTGCGCGTAAGTGAATGCAATGAATTCAGATGGAATTCGAACTCGGCTCCCCGATTTCTCGTTCCGAGCCGAAATCCCATGCACCACAACGCACATCCTATTAACAAAGATTCTTCTTCTTCTATGTGCCCTGTCCCTTCAGGACGTAGGCGATCATGGATCTCCACGTCTCCCTATCCCTTGTGGCTCTTAGTATGTTTGCTCCTGTTGCTCCTGGCAACCCCCGTTCCGTCATCCACCTGATCAGACTCTGCAGATATGTTATCCGCTGCCTTCCTCTGTCTCTCCTTCCTTCTATCAGACCAGTCAGTATCAGGTTCTCCAGGCTCTCCTTCCTCATTGCATGTCCCAGGAACTTCAGTTGTCTCTTCCTGATGCTCAGCATCAATTTCCTTTTTGTTGCCATTAACGATCCTATTAACGAAGATCAACGATATTAACGAAGGCATACATTTTGAAAAATGCGTTGCTCAGAAATTCAATAAATTATCAGCATAAAACAATTTTTGATGTATGATGCATTTTGCTTCTGTAATAATAAAAAAATAATATTTCTGTTAATAACTGGCATTGACAACGAAATGCATTATAGCAGAATTAAGAATATTAAGTTTAAATTAAAATTGATATTATCCTTATCTGACAACGTTACTAAATGTATACACATACGTATGATAAAATACAGTTTTATTTATGATAGTTCCATTTAAGTATCAAAAGGTTGACTGACGAAATTAAGTTAATGAAAATTAATTAAATGATAATTAATTAAATGATAATTAATTAAATCATTATAATAATTATTTTATTAAACCATTATAAAAATAAGTTCATTCTGGGTACCCAACATTTTTAAGAACCAGGTGTAGTAAACCGGAGTATAAAGATATCTAGACTCGAGCGGAAAGTTGACCAATAAACTCTCACTAAAACAAAACACTCTGCAGGTGTGAGAGATCTATCAAATAGTGCTTCAATTTCAAAATATAAACATATTCTGACCGTGGCACACAGGATTGAGTGCAAGTATGTCACAAGGTAATAAATAATTGTTCAACCAACCACAGGGTCTGCTTCTTGTTAACCCACCCTGATGACTGCGACTAACTGGCTGATTATCTAAACCAATCAAATGCAAACCAGGAGGGTTGTTACGACCATAGCCATTGGCCGGTGATCCCTGTTGGCTAACCAATCAGGAGTTAATTATTCGGGATTCCGGCCCATAAATAGAGAGCACCCAGAGCAAAAATCGATTCGGTTCATTCTTCGCTACCCAGAACCGAGTCCGTTGCCACTGGATACTCCATCATTGACATTGCTTAATTGCAGTTAAGATTTCTTTGCGCTAAGGAAAGTTTTTCTGCCAGTCAGCTACATTCACCCCTCACTTCACGGTGTTTGTTTTAACTTGATAAGAAATTATTGTATACCAGTGTAAATAAATGTTTGTTACTGTTTATAACAAAAGCTTTTCGTCATTTCTTCGATGGGGTGGCAACTATTCTTCTACGCCGACGCCAAATTCAACACTCCATCGACTGAATTGTATCCATCCCCCCTTTTCGCGGATCTTAAGAAACAACGTGGGCGCGGAAGGGATCAGAGAACATCCAGTCTGGAACATGTGGTAATCATGAAAACATCGGCCAACCTGGTATCGTGAAAATATAGTACCACATATTCATAAGTAAAAGTGTTCAATGCCAATAGAATGTATCTAAATACAAAAGTGGAAGATGTAATAAACACCAAGTTTTGTCAGTATGTACGATGATTGAAAGCATTTCTTTTAATCCGAGAACACGAACCATGGATACATAGTACCCAGCGCAAATGACGCAATTTAATTACAATTTAATTAAATTTTCAGTATCTGATTTTCTTACCTAAATAATGTTTTTCAGTTCCTATTTAAGTTAACACAAAGTACAAATATTGAAGTGCCTAAATGTAAAATATTTTAAATAAACATTTATATTTAATTTATTTGATGGTTAGTGTTCCAGATTTAATAATGAATAAGCGCTTTCTTAAGCATATTGAGTGGGCCAAAGATGCATTTTAATAAACCGCGTCTAAAGAGTATATGCAAAAGAGGTATTGTCAAATATTTTATATAAAATTCACAGATATGTGTTATCCAATGAAATAATTTGTACCATTATTTATAGCGGGTAAGCATGAAAGAAATTAAGTTCCAGTTTTCAATTTCAGATTAAAATTTAATATTTTATTAGTAATTATAGCAATTTTCAGTGTCAAGAGATGATTTGCAAGAACTAGAATTTAGTATTATGTCACGCAAAAAAGAACTAACAATGAATGAAAATAACTATATATTAAAATACATTAGCAAAGAAAAGCCTTCCCTTCAAATTTCTAACGATTTGAAAAGGGTTCATCGAACAATCAAGAAGATATGTCAAATAGGAATTCATCCAAGGAAAAGAAGTTTCATGGTGAATTCTGGAATTTAACAAATCGAGATAGATCACATATCCGAAGAGAATTAATAAGAAACCCAAATGCGTCAAGTGCGTTCATATTTGAGGGCGCTGGAGCTCCTATGGTGTCAAGGGAAACAAGATATAAAGCATTAAGGAAGGTTGCTGATGTACAAAATAAAAAAAGAAACACATTTTAACAACAAACAAAACATAAGGAAAGAAGATTTCAGTGGGTAAAACTACATGAAAATTGATTTTAGTAAAGTGCTTTTTACAGATGAATCAAGGATCACCCTCGATGATGCCGATGAATGTGCTCGAGGATGGGTTTACAAGAAACATGACTCAAGAAAATTTTTTAAACACCAACAAGGAGGCGTTGGAATCATGATATTGGCTGGGATTATTGGTAATGAGTTCGTGTGTACATTTAAAGTGAAAGACAGGGTTAAAATGAATTTCAAAAGTTACTGCAATTTTCTAGGGCAATATTTCTTTGAATGGCTTGATAACCAGTCTTTAGCCAAGCGTAGAATGATCGTTATGCAAGACAACGCACCAGGTCATGCATCAAAATTTACTAAATCCTGGTTGAAAGAAAAGGGATTTGTTGAAAATTCTCTTATGGACTGGATTTCAAATAACTGTGACTTTAATCCCATTGAGAACCTGTGGAGCATCCTCAAGAGAGATATTTGTTGTAATGGAAGGCAATTCAACAGAAAGTGTGACCTCTGGGAGATAGTTATAGTTACTGCAAACAACTTATCAGCTACTAAAATTGCAAATCTAACACCAGATGTTGAAAATAGTCTACTAAGAGTTATTGAAAAGAAAGGAGCATTTGTGCAATAAATTTTAGGGGGTTATAATTATTTTTTGTTAATATATATTTTATTTTTAAAATTATTTTTTTTATGTTTTTACTTTAAGAAATTGACGAATTTATTCTGAAATCTTTTCATATTATTTTTTTAAATGTTTTTACAAGGTATAATAATGTAAAAGTATTAAAAAAATAGTTGAAAATAAACTACTGACAGTCAAATTAGTCTGTTTTGTTAACTTAGTAATATATTTAACCAAAAACAATAATTTTCTTTATCACTATCTATCAAAGTTAATTATATTGAGTAGAATCTAAATAACATCATAATAGAACTTTTAACATTAAAGACGCAACTATTTATAACAATCCATAACTTGCATATAATCTCTAGTCGCAGTTTAGTTAAATAGAGTATTTAGAGACAGGAAATCTTCGCCAAAAAGAAATATAAGAGTACTAACTTTTATGGGATATCCGTCGTCCTTATGTTGAACAAGTTCCTCGAAGATGAAGAAAAATCTTGAAGCAATATGAAAGTTGTTTTGCAGAAAGGTGCCGAGGATACAATAGACACGACACTTGGGAGAGAATAGAAACATAAAAGAAACCTATATTTAAAACCTGGAAGAGGCAGTTGAAATTTCTGAGGCACGTAATGAGAAAGTACGGCTTGGAAAACCTGATACGCGTAAGAGTGATTAAGGGAAATACAACTAGTGGAAAGCAGAGGGTAACATAGTTGATGATCTTGAGTAAATGCATGGTAAAACTGGGTTTGAGTAAAGTAGCAAAAAGTAAACACTGTTCAGAGCTACAAGGGCAGTAAATTTGGATGGCCAACATCGCAGACGTCAGGAAGAGACACAACACATTTTAAAAAATATTTTGCCAACAAAAATCAGAAGATTTTAGGGAAGTACAACATTCTTTTTGTTATTTTTTTGTTATTAGAAAGTATTCACAAATGAACCATTTTTAATATTATGGTCTTTTCATGCCACTCATTAAACCAACATGTCTGAAGCTTATAGATTCTGCTTGCTTCTTCTGACTTCATTATTGTCTAACCTGAAAGACTCATTTTTCTATGAAGTTTTCTTCATAATATGCCCATGACATTTTCGCTGTAACTTCCAGCTTGTTAATCTGGGGTTTCCTCGTTATTCATTTTCTACTTATAAAACCGTTATTTCTCTTATTGGATGCCAGTGTTATTCATAGCATCAAAAGATATATATCACTTCAACTTTGAGTAAATTTCCCGGACGTCTCTCGCACATAAGAGATTAAACTCAGTATACAAATATTGTAGCATGTATATAGTATACAAATACTATATCATCCAACAATTAAATAAAACGTACAAAGTAACACTAAACACCCGCAAAATCGGATTCGAACGACTAAAAAAAATTTTCCCAAACCAGGGAAAATTTCACAAATCAGTGTAAGAAGTAAAATTTTGGATGCTCATAAGAGAGGAAATCTCAAATTGATATATGACGTAAGTCAATTTTTTTCACACCTGAAGAAGAAAATGCCTGCGGGAGCCGGTCACATGACAAATCTACTACTTAAACGACATCTTTTTAGCGGTCAAATTAAATCCAGCATGGGATCGGTTAGCTGACGGACCTTGTGGCAATGTAACAAAAGAAATTTCAAGAAACCGACTCGGATGTAACAGCGCGTCACATATTCATTCTACATCTTCTTCACTTTTACTCCACGCCGCCAACGAAACAACAACAACAACAAAAACAACAACAACAACAACAACAACAACAACAGAAACAACAACAACAGGACACCCTAAGTACAATTTCTTTATTTGTTTCACCTTCATTCTCACCCTGTCGCCGTTCTAACTCTTCCTCACTTTTACTCCACGCCGCCAACGAAACAACAACAACAACAACAACAACAACAACGACAGAAACAACAACAACGACAGGACACCCTAAGTAAAATTTCTTTATTTGTTTCACCTTCTTTCTCACCCTGTCGCCATACTAACGAAAAGGTGAAGGACCATAAGTCTTCAAATTCTGCTACTATCATTATACGACCCGGGACAGCTACCAATTTACTGCTATCAACCATGAACTCTAAATTTCTGTCGGCCATTTTAAATAGTTACAAATCTCTTTGAACAATTTTAAATACAAAACCACATGCATTTTCTCTATGAACATTTTTCTTCTAACAAGTATGTTATAGTATTTAGTTAACAACATTTCACTTATATTTTACTTCACAGTTTTGTTATATGTTAATAAATCTTTACTTTCATATACAGACGAAATATTATATCCTTCCATATTTCAACATCCAACCTTCAACCTTTTAAATTGTGGGGACTTCGGATGTGTTTGGCACCATGCCAATTTCCCAAGTATCACCCATATCCCGATATGTATTCTCATTCTTTCTCACTCTTTATGCCTGCTCTGATATATATATATATGTTTATATATATATATATATATGTGTGTGTGTGTGTGTGTGTGTGTGTGTGATTTAGAAGCCAGCCAGTTATTTACGCCATCTTGGTTTCAACCTTTCGGTATCTTTAGGCAATTTATGTTAACTAATATTTCCATGTTTTCAATCTAACAACTAGGATGTTTTATGATCGCGTGACTGGAAGTTTAAAATAAAAATTATGGAGGATTTTTAACGATTTTCAACAATTTTATCTAAGTTTGTATGATACTAAAATATATTTTTTGGAGTGATCATATCTGGATATCACTTTGGATCTTCCACTATGTAATGTTTTTCGATTTGGAAATAATATTATGACCAACTGCAGACATCACCACAGTTGTAAGGTTTGGCTTATTTCATTATATTCAATGTAATATCATGATATTTGCTGTATTCTTTGAATTACTTTATGTGGTTAACCAGTTTGGCGAGTTCATAAAAATCCTTATTGTATGTTTGAACATATTAGAAAATCGGTTATTATAAATCACCGTTTTTTATAAAACTGTATATTGGTCTATTTAATTATGACCAACAATTTGATACCAATAATTACCTATATATATATATATATATATATATATATATATATAGTCATCCGCAGACAGATCTGTTTCGTTGTATCACAGCACATCAGTACGGTTAGACTCCGATTGATTTTAACCCAGGATTGAAACCCGACCGAAGTGGCGTCAGTCGGCGATTCTACCTCTGGGCTATGGGCACTCGGTATAAGAAGACAGACTTTTAGCATGTATATTATCATTATACATGCCCAATATCCAGAGTGCTCTAATTTATTATTGAATGAGCTATGCATACATGGCAGGGTAGCTACTGTTTTTCAAAGTCTACCATTCTTCCAGAGTGCTCAATCAGGGTGTGAGGGCGTATATATATATATATATATATATATATATATATATATATATATATATATATATAAATCCCTGCAAGGAAGATTTTTTAATGACGGTGTTATGTTCTTACATGTCATAATTTTTACATATGTCTATATAAATATAATGTAAAGTATATGAAGCATTTAGACAGGGTGCGATGGGTAAATTTTCGGTTACATAACGCAAAAATGGAAATAACATCTATATCAAAGAATCCACAAAAATAATTTCAAATACGAAAGACTGAAAGTATTCAATAAAATCAGCATTGGCTTCAACCGCGGTTTCCAAACGATTTCGGAAACTCTTGAGATTTTTCCGAATGGTGTCCTGGTTTAGGTTGCTAATAATATTTCCATTCATGTTTGGTGTTACAAAGAATTTTGTTAATATATCTTGCTCAGGTGACAGCTACACATAATTGTTATGAAGAAACACACGTATTTCTCAGATAATGAACCCTCCCTTCTATATTAATAAGAATTAACAGAAAGTTAACTGGACAAGTTCTTGAGAAGTTCATAGGAGTTCTTTAGACTTCTATTAGAGGTCAGTTTGAACTGCTAGGCAATTGATATTTGTCGGCAGTTAACCGAATACTAAGGAGTCAGTTTTTCTGTGGAAGATTACCAAGTTCTTAACATTTTGGGTTCGTTAAATCCTTTAGCAACCGACATAGCACGATTATAACTTTCAGTGCGAAAACTACTTCACAACACTTTCCCAAACGTATTTGCGCGTACATGGATTAAACGAATTTTAATAGAATTCGATCTCGGTACTCCGATTTCTCATTTCAAAACGTTAATCATTGCACCCCCATACACATACCTTTTCTTACATTAAAAAATCAATAGAAAAAATGTGACTAATATTTATTCTTTCTTGAGAAAACTTAATAGCATTGAAGGAATTAGTGATTTTCTTCTTAACTCATGAAACATTTACCAGATCATGTCGAATATGCAAAAGGGTTTTATTTCCAACCAAAAATATATATTTTGATTTTTCTGACCAATATTATCAGAGCACAAATAATTTCTCACTGAGACTACACTCAGTCATCTAAGTGCCGTGATACAAACTTGAGAGATAACGTCCCTTTCGATCGCTGACTGACTAGGCAAAAGATTTTCCCGCATTAGATTGTTTTTCTTTGTTGCAGTATGCTGGTTACCAACAAAGGCTGTAGAACCTAATTTATCCTGCTATTCAACCCATAGCTGAAGGGAGAAGTCATGTATTAAATACCTTTTTCAAGAATATTTGTGTGAGTGAATGCAACGAATTCGACTGGAATTCGAACTCGGCTCTCTGATTTCATATTCCGCGCCGATATCACAACGCAAACCTATTGACATATAGACGCTCATTAAGGGAGAAGAAGAAAAACAAAAATGCTTACGGCTGCATCAGGTTGAAGCTCCAGTTACCGTATGATTACCAAAATTATCAACATCGAGCCTGGTCAGTAACTAGATGGGTGTTAACTTGGGAATGCCAGGTTCTGTGTGATGAATGACTTCGAATTGACATAGAATTTTATATGCGTTCGTTATATTCACTTACACTGAAATACAAGAATTTGCGAAAGATTTACTGCTTTGGACACCTAATCAACCTCCTCTCCACCAACTATGGGTTAATTAGGAAGATTTCTATCAGTAAATCATCATTATATACCCCCACAAAAAATTCTCACAATATAAATCTATATAATTTCTTATTTTAAATAACCTGCAAAGAGTTGATAATCCATGAAAAACTAATCAGTCAAAGCAAAACAATTTTCGGGCAACGGATAAAGTAAAATATCAAAAAATAAGAAACAATGATTAATAATTAGAACGGGAACATTAGCAGCCGACATAGCCTGATTATAACCTTTAGTGAGAAAATTATTCCACAACAAAAATAATCAAGATGGCTGTAGTCTTAGGAGAGATTTAGCCAGATGTAAGGCCTGACGGCCACAACTAGGTTGTCCTAATTGTTTTGCACGGCGCGGAGTATTGTTGCTGACCACAGCATATTCCAGTAGCCACATTCTTGACCTAGAGAAGCACTTCCTCCTCAAGGCAATTGATTTGAGCCTCCGTATTGAGCCCTGTCACCCAAAATTCAATAATTTACATTTTTTTTATCGGATTCATCAGAGTGAGTTTTCAGAACTTCCGTGCCTTCGTAAGCACCTGTAACTCACCCAATTCTTTCCGAAACCCTTTCCCGATGTGAATATCAATCAATACAAACTGCCGTTTCAAAATTAGTAAAGGTATGAATTCTGTGATGGTACACAACTGACCAAATTATACAGGGCAGTCGACACGACCCCCACCAAAAAAAAAAATCAATTAAAATTTATTAACACTATTTATATTATTCGAACTATTGTCTTTATCTTTGTTGTACAACGTTTCAGTCATTGTACGCTCCGGACTTCACTATATCCACTTCGGGCTTCGTCTATATCCACTGTGTCTTTAAGGACACATGGCCCAGTGGATATATATGTTAGTTAGGTCCTCTGACTTGACCCAAAGAGTTGTGTGTTCAAGACTAGGGTACAGCAGTGGTGAACAAGCAACTTACAGTTTTAGAGGTAAGTAACTCATGACTATCAGTAGAAACATGACTATGCAAGGAATCGTTCATATAACCCAGTAATTGTCATAAAGAGTTCGGTTCGAAATTCCTAGCACCTGAGGAATGCCGGAGCGTACAACAGCCGAAACGTCGTACAAAAGGTAACAAAGATGAAGACAATAGTTCGAATAATATAAATTCCTTTGTTCTGCCATTTCTGAATTTTACAGATACGAACTTCCATGACTCATTCACACGGTAGAGTCATTCTTATTCATTTTGAATTCCATTAGTAAAAAAAGAAAGATCCACTCAGATAGGATCATCAGGTGAGTCACTTATTGGTGTTGAAGATGTCTCCTAGCTTGCTTTCATTATTAATCAGCCTTAACCGTATCGTTTTCAATCCTACATAATTCTCATAATCAGCGTTTGATTTGTTCTGCATTTGAAAACGCCCCATTCATAACCCCTCTTCATTTAGTATCCATTTGTTTTTTATTCAGTGAGCAATTTGTAAAATGTTAAAGAAAAATCAAGCGTCCTATATCAGCATGAATAGAAATGTTTTTGCGAACATTATAAGATAGTGAGGTAAGTAAAATAAATTGCTTTATCTATCTGCTTTCCAATTTCGATCGAATTATTCTTCTCGGCGACTTTCTACACAAATTACATTGTTCGACAATCGAAATTAATTTTAATTATTGTTTGCCGTTTCTAAATTAAACTGTTTCTATTCCTGAATATCAGAAACAGACAATGTTATAACGTACATATATATATATATATATATATATATATATATATATATATATATATATATATATATTTTCCGATTGATTTTATTGGTACTAAATTTATTTTCAAATTAAAAAAAAATGTCCGCCTTGCACTAAATGATATATTTGTTATCAATTAATTTCGAGACAATTGGGAAATTAATAAAAAAATTCCGTCATTTAAAGCGTGAAAATTATTGTTTTCAATTGATAAACAATACTTTAAATAAATATATGGGTAAAAAGATTTATCAATAATTACTTTACAACTCATATTTACTTAGATTAATTTCAACATTGAATTATATCGTGATTTATGTTTTTTTGTTTTTCATATTTAATCTTCCATATAGCTAACTTTTCAGATACATCACAAGTGAGGAAAACCAAGAAGGAAATATTTATTATGCACCTGATGACTGCATACAGCATCAAACGCCGAGTCTTGCTTTAGATGTCATATATATATATATATATATATATATATTACGGAAATTAACGATGATTAAAGAAACTGGTTATAAACAACCGGCAACTTGAAATGATTTGTTTGAACTACATATTTTTAATAAAATTCTTTTATAAATACGGCTAATCTTTTGCGTATTATAATTGAAAGCTGTCAGAAATGAGCTGTAATGTTAACAGATGTTATTTTCATTCATTTTTCAATGTACCTAAGTACTTTCAATTCCATTCCGAAATCATCTTCAGGGTTGCGATTTATAGTATCAAAAACTAACTAAGCAAATATATGTTGCTAAAAATCACCGGATTTTTTTTTCTGCATGAATTTAACGTTTGAAAAATTGCTTAACGTTCATTAGAGAGTGAAAATTAACCAACATGAAGTTTTTTATAAGCTTCAATGTCATGATCATGTACGTGTTAAAGCATGAAAATACTGTTCTTTTTACAGACATTTTAGAAGATTACTACAATATTCATAGCTGATTCTATTAATTGGCGGCTTATGCTCGTTTATGAATATTGCCTCGAGAATCTGTAGTTTGCTTTTTTAGGTTACTGGGTGTAGGATAGTTGTGTTACCAATCGTTTTTTTATATTGTGAATATCGACAGGAATGTCGTTGTAGATGTCTAGAAATGGACGAATGGTCAGACATGTGTAATGAAAGATGTCTAGTTAATGTATTTTTGTCTTTTGTCGGAGATACGTTTTCCCAAGAGGCATTTGAATTGATATTTAATGTTGTTTTTACGTAAGTTGTGTATAAGTGCAATTTTGTAGTAGTTAGGGACTTCATTCATATATTTGAAATTTCAAGAGTTTTTGCTTGTAGATTTTATATAGGGAAGTAGTTGTTTGTGTCTATTGATATGTCAAAAAAAAGCATTTTGTTATCTTTGTTAATTTCGTTTGTAAACTTGAGCACGGAGTTCTTTTGAAATTTTTGGGAGGGATTTCTTTTATTTATTTTATATTTTAACTAATATAAGTCTGTCATCAATATACCGTACATAGATGGAGGGTTTGTAGTAGTACTAAATATTTTCTAATTTGGCCATGTAAAAGTTGTAGAAGGTTGTAACAAGAACTGAGACCATTGAAACACCGTCCTGCTGCACGTATATATTATTTGTGATCATAGATTGGGATTTCCGTGGTACAGGTTAGTAGTAGTTTTTTAGTATTTTAGGTTTAATTTTCAGTGGGGGTGGAGAATTATTATTATTATTATTATTATTATTATTATATATATATATATATATATATATATATATATATTATAGTAACATCAATGGTTTCTCTAACAGGAAAGTTAGTAAACAGATTTTAAACATCAAGTGATGCTATGGTTTCATTATATTTGCCGTTTTTAATATTTGTATAAGTTCAAGAGATGATCCCGGAACGAGATTAAAAGTATTTGAATTCGTTAAGAAATGAATGAAAAAAACAGACGTCAACGTTACAGCTCATTTCTGACATCTTTCAATTATAATACTCGAAATATTATCCGTGAGTATAAAGGAATTTTAATAAAAAATAAACAGACAAATTGTTCGCAATTTATTAAAACTGACATGTTTAAAAGAAGATTCTTCTGTCTAAATACACAAAAATAATATATATATTCTTTGTATATATATATATATATATATATATATATATATACACAAAAATCTAAAGTGAGCCAAAACCTACCGCGGTTTCACACTACGGATCGTCAGGGCAAAGGCCTTTGCGTATTATAACTGAAAGATGCCCTGACGATCCGTAGTGTGAAACCGCGGTAGGTTTTGGCTCACTTTAGATTTTTGTGTGTCTTTGCTCTACTTTTGTATATTTTCTTTTGTACTTTGTATCGAGCACTTTTTCTTGTGGTTGGTTCCGTTTGGGGTTTTTTCTTTGCTGCGGAGTATTGAATGTTTTGTTCTTGTTCCGCGGATTTCTTTTTTTTCTCCCCATTTATCCGACGACTTAGTGCACCGGATTGTAACGGAATTAGGTTCTGTTTGTTAGTGGTTTTTTTGAAGGTTTATTTTAGTATAAATTTACGGCCTACATACTTACAGAGTCTATTTAGTTATTATATATATATATATATATATATATATATATATGTGTGTGTGTGTGTGTGTGTGTGTGTGTGTGTGTGTGTTTCTGAAAACATCTATGAAAGGTTAAATATGACCCAAAACGAAAACAAGTGACTGCATATGTACGTATATATGACTGATGATGTTTTACGTGGCAACGAAACTTGAAAGTTTTTGAATCTCAGTCTTATATGTTATTTCTGTAACACGAATAATAACTAAATCATTATGAAGGCTCGACGTCTGTATTGAATACTTTATAAAAAGTAATAATTACAAAACTTCGGAATACATATCCATTATTTTTTACTAGTATTTGAAGATACGGAAGGGTAAGTAACTAGGTTGAACATATAAGTGGTTTCCAAATGAAAAATATACAAATGCACTAAAATATATGTGTTTTGAACACTTTATAATAATTCTACTGTATACTGGTCTGGTGTTATATATATATATATATATATATATATATATATATATAAAGTTTATCTCAAGACATAATCTAAAGTGGTTATGAATTATAATTTATTTCAACGGTTAAGTTTATGTTACACACGGTTTTCAGAAAGCAAAATATATTTAGTTTTTTTATAGGAAAACATAATGGAACGTTTCGCCAAAAACTCATACTCTACCCACCCACATTTACATTTATACATATATGTATAAACATATATGCATGGATATATAAATATATACATATACAGGCACAAATCTACACAGACATAAATGAATATATGACGCAGAGCTTATAAATATGTCCATACTCATACTCACTCAAGCACACACACACACACAATATATACACGCGTAGCGACAGGCTAATACGTACACATATGTACACAATTATTACACATGTACACACAGCCGTTGAAATAAATTATAGTTTATAACCACTTGCGATCCTTTTGAGTTTTCCTGTATTTATATATAATATCCAATAAACTCTCTATATAGATCTATCTTGTTAATATTCTATATTAAATAAATCTATATCGTTTACGAAGTTCGCATATATATATATATATATATATATATATATATATATATATATATATATATATAATGTTTGATATATGCATTTGATAATTGCATAACGCATGAAATTCCGATCGTTCTGTATATAAATATATAATTCGCATTTTAAGCAATAACAAAATTTACAGTAGTTTCATCAATACAGTTTTGCGGTTCTTTTTTGTAACCACAACTCACACCCACGTAAATGATTTCGGTAGGAGTTTAAATGTATTTGGGAGCATCGGGTAATGAATACCAAAATAATCTGTCAAAGTTACAGCTCTTTTCTGATATTATTTAATTATAATAGGCGAAAGATTATCGGTGAGTATAAACGGATTTTATTAAAAATAAGCAGACACATTGTTTGCAATTTATTTAATTTGACATATATATATATATATATATATATATATATATATATATATATTTGTGTGTGTGTGAGCGTGTGTGTCAAATTAAATATGTGTGTGCGTGTTTGTGTGTGTGTATATATATATGTGTCTGTGTTCGTGTTTCTGTGTTTGAGTGTGAAGATCAAGAGTAAAATTTACAACAGTATGAACAGTGTACTTTAGAGATTTTGTCTCATAATCTACCCCTGGTTCTGTTTATTCAATTTCATTGTAACATTGCAATAATTATATACCTGGATTGCTGTTATGAATAAACTACTCAATGGTAATACGCTTCCTTCTTGTTTTGTTCAAGCAAATTTGACTTTCACTGTCATTTTTATGATCGGGTATTAATACTATGGCTAGCAAGATTTATTTGACAAGATTCTGACGGTTTTGGATAGCTAATATCAGAATTGGAATCAGTTAAAATACCGGAATTCGTAAGAGCTAAATAGAAAGCAGTGTTATTCAAATTTGATGTTTCTTTTACTTTATAATCGTTTCTAGAATTCTGTGTCTTCCTTGAAGGGAATCATGCACAATATTTCCGTATTATCTATTATGCATTTTTAGTTTTATTTTAGTTTCTTTTGAAGCACTGATCTTCTGTGCACGAATTGCATTAAATTTAAACAATGGATAATCGAAGCAACTAGCGAGTGAGATACGTGTATAATAACATAGAATTGTTTGTTTAAATTAACACTGGGTATACGACTTTACACCCCTTACACACAGACACACTGATATATATATATATATATATATAGTTTTAAGGTTTGCTATATTTATAGGGTAATGTGCTCAATATCAGAGATAGAGCGTGTGTAAATATAAGGGAGTGAACATTAAAGTCAACACTCAGGGGCGACAAACTGTTTCATGATAAGCGCAATCATCAGGCCTGAAGATCGCGCTTAATATGAAAAGGTCTGTCGACCTTGATTGTTGACTTCAATGTTCACTTTATATATATATATATATATAGAGAGAGAGAGAGAGAGAGAGAGAGAGAGACAGAGAGAGACAGAGAGAGAAAAGATTAACATATAATTAAACAGTTATAAAACAAGATTTTACTTTGGCAGTTGTAGAAATACAACTTGCTTCATGCGAGGATCTGATGAAGCAGATTTTATTTTTAAAACTGCTGAAATAAAATTCTGTATTCATAACCGTTTCATTAGGCGATATGTTTTCTTATATCATATTGCTTTGGATAATATACATTGAGCTCTCCAATTTTATCTATTTAATGTTTTAAATTAATTACATATTTTTTTTGGTTTATCGTCTCCTTTTTTACGGGTTTTTCGTTATTTCATATGTATACATTTATATTTATATATACGTCATCCACATACAACCCTGTTTCGCTATATAACAGATCACGAGTATGACTAGACACATCCACTTGCTTCTGGCCGGGATAGAAACTTGTCCGTTTTGGTGACATACGGAATCGCTACTCCCTAAGCCAGAGCTGCATGGAAGGGAAATTTTAACGTGTTGCAGTGTATAAGCATGAAAATATATATTCATCGAAAGAACTCAATTCAATTCTGAAGAGTAATGCGTGTATCGCAAAAATGGAAGCTGTTTTAAAATTTTCTTCTCTAGAGAGCTCAATCGTAATGAGAGCATAATATATTAGTCATCCATATACAAGCCTGTTTCGCTGGTTTACACCTCATCAGTGTCGCTAGACACATCCATTGGCTTCTGGCCGGCACCAAAACTCGACTGAGTTGGTGTCAGTCAGAGTCGCTACTCTCTAAGCCCTAGGCGCATGGAATCAGAGAAGGGAAATTTTAAAGTGTTGTATATAAGCAGTGTATACACACGCCAGTCACCGAAAGAACTTAATTCAATTCTGAATATTAATGCGTGTATCGCAGAAGTGGAAGGTGTTTTTAAAATTTTCTTCTCTAGAAAGTTTAATCGTAATGAGTGCATAACATATTAGTCATCCACATACAAGACTGTTTCGCTGTATCACAGCATATCAGTGTATATCTAGACACATCCACTGGCTTCTGGCCGGGACCAGAACTAGACCGATTTGGTGTCAGTCGGAATCGCTACTCCCTAGGCCATAGGCGCATGGAATCAGAAAAAGGACATTTCAACATGTTGTATATAAGCGGTGTATACACAAGCCAATCACCGGAAGAACTCAATTCAATTCTGAAGAGTAATGAGTTTATCGCAGAAGTTGAAACAGTTTATTAAACTTAGAGCTCAGTCCTAATGAGATCATGATATATATATATATAAATATATATATATATATATATATATATATATATATATAAATTGTGTGTATTTTGCCAGCATTTTTTCATTAATGTAGGTTTCACCGAATAATATAGACAAGTTTTCTCTATTAATTTTGTGTAGGATCCGTTCATACCGTCTGATATACTTGATAGTGATGTCGTTGAAAGACAACAAAAAATCACAGTATTTGTTGAATTTTTTATCGGGTCTAAGTTTTCGGCTCACATAAGCCATTGTCAAAGAGTAAATATTAACACACAGTAAACATAGAACATTTAAGCTATTAACAATAAAGAGAATTGAATTGAAAATATAAGTCCATCCCTACCGTGGCGGATGGCCGAAGACAGTGACAAAATAGTGGTGTTGTGGTCCCTGGTCTGATTACAGACATTTGAGTACGTTATTGAAAATATCGAAATTGATTGTATTCAAACACCACAACACCACTATTTTGTCACTGTCTTTGGCCATCCGCCACGGTAGGGATGGACTTATATTTTCAATTCAATTCTCTTTATTGTTAATAGCTTAAATGTTCTATGTTTACTGTGTGTTAATATTTACTCTTTGATAATGGCTTATGTGAGCCGAAAACTTAGACCCGATAAAAAATTCAACAAATACTGGGATTTTTTGTTGTCTTTCAACGACATCACCATCAAGTATATCAGACGGTACGAACGGATCCTACACAAAATTAATAGACAAAACTTGTCTATATTATTCAATGAAACCTGCATTAATATATATATATATATATATATATATATATCAGCAGTAGACCTTGTGAAACTGAAACCATATTTATTTTCCAAGTATAGTCAGCATATTTTAGCCGTACGCAAAGATGATATTGTTGTGTTTTGGTTTCTTCTTTTTTATTAATAACGCTTCTATTGTACTAATCGTTTTTTTAGATGTGGATAATCTGCTTATGTATGTAATATCGACGAGCATGTTACACATAGAGTTCAGAAGGTTTCACTGTGTATTTAAATGGGATCGAAGAGGAATGTAATTAGAGAGATGTAACGTGAGTCTTTTGTTAAAGTTGTAGTTTATTTAGTATATTTATTTACGAATTGGGATTGATCGTGCGCATAGTTTTTTTAAGGATATATAAATTCGTAACTCCATTTCAGTTGTGAATCCGTTCTAACCTCGTTAAGAACGGTGTAAAATTGCATCTATTAATATATTTGATTTCATGATTTTCCTTATTTTTACTACAATACTCACTCCATTTTCATCTCCGTTAAGATTAGGTTAATCCTTCATATATATATATATATATATTGTTCGGGGTCACCTTGAAAGTTAATTTATAGATAGATAGTTGAAAGGGGGATGAGAAAGAAGAAAAATAGGGAAGAATGAAAATAGGAAAGTATGAAAATAAATACACTGGTGACAGATTCTATTTTTTCCACCTTGTGGTGTTCTTTCGACCGATCAGAATAGCTAAGTGTGGTCGTCTGGTTAGCAATTGAACTACTCCGCTAGAATAAACAACAGGTTTTACTGAGCGTAGCTTTTTGCCTCTGAACGTTGACAGAATGCTGATCACATTACGGTCGGGTCACGCAACGAAGGAGTATGTTGCCTAGACCCGAAAGTTCTGATGACTTAGGAGTAGCAACACTTATGACATATCCGGAGGTAGCACTTGAGTGTGTATGAAGACGATTTCCGAATTCGGGTTGATCAAGAGTAGAGGTTTTTAAAGGATATATAAATTCGTCACCTCATTTCAGAAATGATAATCTTTTGAATGGGACATCAGACGTTAATTTTTATTCCTAACGAAGACTGGTTTTCCCCATCCACTTCATTTGGCCCTGTGCAACATTTTATCTCCTTTTTACATGAATAAATACGAAGTGAATTTACAGCTATTTGGAACTTTAGAAATGAGATACAAATTTGTGACTGTCTAATACAGATATTGAATACGTTTCGAATATTTTCATCCAGAAATGGCAACGTTTGTTGTTATTTATTATTATTAATGTTTGGTGTTAGTAATGTTTTGCATATTCATGTAGCTTCTAGAAACAAAGGTAATCAGAAGAATTGATGTGAAATACGTTTTCCGATATGCAATATCATTAGTTGATAGCTCATAGCTACACATGAGTGCTACACAAACAAAATATTCTGAAAATGATCTTCAAAATTAACCAATATGTGTAAGCACGGACAGTGAATAATGATACCTAGAATTTATCATACAGTCTTTGGACTAAATCTAAAAATACAGATTGTTTTTTAATAATCGTTTTCCCCCTAGCAAAATATTTTACTGCCACTGTTGAGCAGGGTGTTACACAATTGGTTGGTTGGTTGGTTGGTTGGTTGGTTGGTTGATTTATTTAACCAGCATATCAACATTCATTATGTCATTTTAATGCTGAAAATCGTTTTTGATTTGTTTTATTTAGTTTATTTGTTTTATTGTTTTAGAAGATTAATTGGGATCACTTTTTAAGGGTAGGATCCACATGTCCTACCTTTGTTAGCTAATCCATAACTGGAGGGAAGAGACGGATTAATACCTTTCCCAAGGTACCAGTGCTTAAGTGAATGCAGGGTATTCAACTGGAATTCGAACTAGGCTCACCGATTTCTCTTTCCGAGCCGATATCCACTGCACCACAACGGACATCCGTCACTGAACGCTTACAGCACCTGGTATTCCCAAGCGGTCACCCATCTAAGTACTGACCAGGCTCAACGTTGCTTATGTTCGGTGATCCAGCGAGAACCGGTGTATTAAGCGTGATATGGCCGTAAGTACGCACATCCGCCACCAAACGCTTACAGCATCTGGTATTCCCAAGCGGTCACCCATCTAAGTACTGACCAGGCTCAACGTTGCTTATGTTCGGTAATCGAGCAAGAACCGGTGTATTCAACGTGATAGGCTGTAAGACCTACATAAGAGTGAGAAAGAGTGACAGGTTATAGAGTAGTTAGAAAAACGTTAAGAAAAGGATGAGAATACTGATATGAGTAGAGTGGATGGAGAAAGGAGCATCAGAAAGAGGATGCAAGTTAGTGAGTTATGAGATGACTGTTAACTTTACATTTGAATTCTTGAAGATTGTAGCTGTCGGGAAAGTAAGTATACGGAAGGGAATTCCATAGGCGAGAAGTGCGAGAAAAGAAGCTTAGGGAGTAGAATTTGCGTTTACAATTTATTCGCTTCGCTGTAGAAGGGTGGAACCTAGTTGCTAATCTTGTGGCTCAAGTAAATTTATATATAGTGGGCACCAGTGTGCTAAGTTGATCCGAGCAGAAGCCGTGAAAGTATTTGTAGAAGAGACACAGGGATGCCATATGCGCCGGTAAGAAAGTGACTGTATCCGTACTGCCAAGCCGGGACCGATAAATAAATAAATGAATAAAACAAGCACTGTCTTTCTTAGAAACGTATGACGTTCTCTGTTTTTTTTTGTTTTTTGTTTTTGTTCTTTTCGATTTTTTTCATTATAGTGAATTGCCATACATTACTGGGGAAAATTGTAGAGTTTTTAGGTTGAATCCTCCACGCATTGTCATTCAAATATTGCCTTTCATTTGACAGGCTTCCAGCCAAATTTACAAGTCACAGTCTCCTCTGTTATTAAAGAACAAAGACATGTTCAAGAAAAAATGTATTTATGTGAACGTGAACAAGAAAAATAACCTAGAATTTGAACCCGATACATTGGGATGTGCATTGTTGTGAAGTGGATTTCGGCTCGGAACGAGAAATCGGGGAGCCGAGATCGAATTCCAGTCGAATGCCTTGCATTCACTTATGCACAAATACTCTTGGGAAAGGTATTAATCCGTCTCTTCCCTCCAATTCTGGATTAAATAACAAGACAGAGTGGGTTCTATAGCCTTGGCTTTGCAACCAGTCTACCGCAGAAAGTAATGGCAACCAGCTGCGGGATAATCTTTTGCCCAGTCAGTTATGTCTCTTTCGAGACATGATCGAATTATATTGATTGGTTTCATTTTCTGCAGTATACATTACTGACACTAGCAGCACATGCAATAAGAGAACTGCACATGAAGAATACGTCGTCGTTTTGTCGAGGTTGAAATACTTGTTAAATCCGCCCATGTATACGACGTTATTATAGGTAGAATTCCAATCATGATAACACATGTAGAATTTATAATAAGAAGACTACTTATCCCCGTACGCCTAAATATCACTATGATCATCAATAACTTCCTTGGGCAAGCATTTACAGTTGCTGAATTAGATTTTGAGGAATCCTGATTTGCTTTGGGAAAATCTTTTACAGAATTCTCAAGAGCTGCACACTCGAAAAACTTTGTTTATATGCCAAAACTAGAAAAAGCAAGAAAATATCTATTTCCTATCGGCTGCTGCAAGACAAGGACGTAATCTATATGAAGAGGGTATTTCCTATTTTCTTGTATAAATAACATGTATGAGCCAGATTGCGATAAATGCAATAGAAAACAAGTCTTTCTATTGTACAAACTAAATATCAGGAAAGAATCCAAACGTGTATTATTTATTTATAATATATATTTATTACTTATTTTCAGCACGGAATCCAACTGTGTATACTATTTATATGAGATGTAAAAATCAGAAAACGATGAAATGCTTTGATAAAACATGTTATTTCTGACATATAATCTAATTTTCAGCAATGAATCCCACAGTGTATTATCTTTTTACAGAATATATTTTCACTGACATTTTGAAATTATAGAACTTTTGATTTTGAGTAATATAGAGATATCTGGTAATATACAGGTTAAAGTAAAAAAAATATTATGATATATTTTAGCTCATATATTTGATACATTATATACTTGAGACGCTGATTGTGAAGATACCGGACGTGTCATTTCATGCTGAAAAAAAAAAACGGTATCTTCTTTTAAGAGAAAACATAAATATTTTTTATTCAATTATTCTTATATTTTTAAGGTTATTATATTATATTCTTATTAGAGTATTATTCTTTTATAAGATTTATTTATTAACATACATTTCTGTTTATTTTATATGATAAGTCGAGGTATAGAATTTGATTTCATAGATCAAATTTTCTTAGAATAACTATTTTCACAAATGATTATCATATTATTTAATGATATTTAAAACATTTTATTTGCTAAATTATTTATACATTGGCATTAATAGTCCTACTTTATTTAAGCGTAACATTTGACTTAAAAAGTCAAAGTCATGTTTTGTGGAAGATAAGAAATTAAGAATTAAATTCAATTTTCTTCTTTACTTTTACTCTATTTTTTTACAGACTTGTGAAATTTGATTTCGTCTTTATACTTCAAAATTGTTTACAGCAATTTTGATTCAACTTTACGGGTCATCTCATTCTTTTTGTTGTTTATGAAATAATTTCTTTTTGCAATTGTTTGCGATATTTTTAATTATTTTAATTTTAGCGTGTTTGAATTCAGTGTGTCTGTGCTTTTGTGTCTTAGGTTTTTCATGATGTATTGTTGAGGGAACGGTTGTATTTTTTTATAAATATTCTTCTTGTATCACGAGTGTCATAATCTGCATTTTGGTAGATAGGCATTACTCTGAATTTTTCTCTACTGCAATCGTGTTTTGGGAAATTTGGCTTTTTTAAAATCCGAAAATGGATGAGACTTAACGAGCGAGTGTGAAAAAGAAAAAACAAAAACAAACAAATGAACAAAAAAAACAAACAAACAAACATGAAGCATATTCAATTTCTGAACTGATCAGTGAACGCTTATCTATATAGACCTGGTATTTTAGGCTGTCAGAAAGACAAACATATCTCGATATGTAAATTCAGAAGTTTATTCGCCTGAAGAAAGCCAACTTTGAACTCGTAAAACGTGTAGCAACAAAAATACGATCATGGACATTTAATATATTTAATTATAATATATTATTTAAAATTTCAAATAATAATAATAAAAATAATAATAATAAAAAGAAGAAGTAGAAGAAGAAGAAATCTAGGCTTTAATATATATATATATATATATATATATATATATATATATATATATATATATATATGATGTTATGGATAATATATGACTCTTCTCTTAACTGTTCTAAAACATTAACATATTTTTCTTTGGTCTTCCTCACGGTATGTTAATGCAGAAAATCGGTGTTGTAATGAAGAGGGTAAAATTAAGTACAATAACTCATAAAAACCGTGTAACTCTTTGAATTTGTAATTGTGAGAATTTGAAAAGTAAGATCTTTTACATTATTCAGACTATTGATCTAATCTTGGTCGGCATTTGTACGATGTTTCGGCAGTTGTATCTTACTGGCTTCCTCAGGTGTTAGGAATTTGGAACCGAACCCTTCATTAAAATCACTGGGGTATATCATTCATATTCCTTGTGCGAATCATGTTTTGATAGTCATGTGTTATCTTCCTCTAGCTCGTCTCTGGAAATTACTTGCATTGAAATCACAACTCTTTAGGTCAAGGAACTAACCAACATCTATATCCACTGGGTGATATGTCCTTAAGAACAGCTGAATTTCTGGGACTTATAAAACTAATGTACACTAAATAATTTTACTAGTGTTCATATTACAACTTTTTATGCTAATGGTTTTCTCTAGTATTTTTCATGTTAATGGTTTTCTCTAGTATTTTTTACCAGAGCTCATATTGCAATTTTTGACATTAATGATTTTCTTTGTTACTCCGTATTACTGGTTCCCATATTGTGTTGATCTCTATGCTTGGCCGGCTTAGGAGATTTTTGTAGCCTAGCATATGTGCTGATTCCTTAAGTTTACGTAGTTTCCAGTGGCGTTCTCTATCTCTTATTTCAACTTCATCCCATAGGGGACGGTGATCCGCCTTCTCCCTTCAGACGTGGTCAGATACGCCTTATTTCCTTATCTCCCCTTGTGTTATGGCTTTGCAATTTTCTTGTAGCCATATCATACGGCCTATATCTTTCCAAAGCTACATCGAATGGCATAAACACAGTCCTTAGTCATGTCCTCTTTTGTTTTGGATCTTATTCGGGAGAAGAATCTGTGTAGTATAGAACCACTTCTGAAGATCGTTCTTAGGTTACAGTGACCACAGATCCTTTGTATTCTTTCTGATAACCCTTTTACATAGTGTAGACAGGCCGTTGCTTTGTCCTGAGAATTGTTATCCCCAGTTGTTGTCATGTATCCTGGATAATTGTTACTTTGAAAGGTACCGCTTATAAGGATCATTTTTTGTTCATATGACTCTGAGTCAGCGCTTATCACTTTTACCCGATGTTGCAGGCAGCGAACGACACCTTTCCATAAATTTTATGTATGGTGGAAGCTGAAATTGGGGTATTGTCCGAATGTTGGCATGCGGGATGCGGATGTCTTCAACCGACCCGCTGTTCGAGTTATTAGCACATCCATTAATGCTAGTTTGTTGTCAATTTCTTCTTACATAGTGAACTGTATCCATGATCTTATTAGGTTCACATGGTCTAGTAGTGTCTGGACCTCCACCTACTGTGGCCAGAGTATGAAGGTGTCATAAACGTATCTCAGCCGTCGTGCTGGCTTTAGATTTGTGGATTCCAATACCATCTTATCAAGGTACTCTATATATATATTAGCCAGTTATGGTGATAATGGCAATCCAATTGCTAAGACATAATCATGCCGGTATATGACATATCCAAATCCAAAGTGTGTTATGCAGGTTATGCAGTGGAATATTGCTACGTTCCCCTTAGGGATGAGTCAGAGGACAATCTGTCCCTGATTACAGATAGGTAGTAAAATAGTTGTAAAAATATCAACGAAGATAAAGACAATAATCCGAATAATGTAAATCGCATAAATGCTACCTCATCTCAGAAATACAGACAACTAGCAGTATAGCCCATCGTTGCTCTGGTGTAATGGAAGCTTTAAAATTAATCCATGGTCTTAGAGCTCAGACTCTTTGGACGTTGGCACAAAAAGACTAAAAAGCAGTAGTTGTTTCCAGTTAAAGCGAAACCGTAAACTGAAAGAAAAATGAATGGACGTAAGTCAAATTTTGATTTCCTGGTATCGATATCAAATAGGTTTTTTCGTTGTAAACTGAATTTTGAAGGCTAAATAAGTCCTCTGAGTAAATGGTATCATGGCTGAGACTAAGAACTACAATTATACTTACTTAGAGCCAAACCCGAAGCAAAAGCTAAAATAAAATGGCTGAAAAAAAATACAGCTATACAGGCAGATACACACACACAAACATCTTGCCTTTTATATATATATATATTATCGATTTTCTGCACTATTGTAAGAACTGAAACCTTGAAACTTCTGAATATCGTTTCCTATGTTTTTGTCTATGAGTGTATCATTAAAATCGGACCACTCCTTCTATAACCCGATTTTTCCGATTATCGATTTTCGGTATTTATCGGGGGTACATCAACACAAAACCGAGCTAGGAACACTCGCAGACACTTATAGTACAACTGTGTAGATTTTCAAAAAAATCGATTCAGCCGTTTCAGAGTCTATAGGTAACGGACACACACACATACATACACACAGACAAAGTTCCATTTATATATAAGTTTAGATTATTGCAAAATAAGAACTTTATTTTTTAACGTTTATTTCTTTTTATTTGTGATTGGTTGTTTTATTTTGTTTTATGATATATCAACTTTAATAGGTCATTTAAAGACGACAAGATTTTTAAAATAGATTTGTATGTATAGAATACGAATGCTTTTTAAAATTCGGATTGTAGATCAGGTTTTTTGACGTATTATTGTTAAGAAGGCTATTTTTGCTGAGAGACAGATATATTGCTGGATTTTATTTTCTTTCAAACATTTACTACTGTTATTATTTTACTTTAAAAATGTTTTACTGGAAATAATTAAGATTTTACCTTTAAAAATATATTGTCAGAAATAAGCTTTTCTTCAATTTTCTTCAATAGCGTATTGCTTATAATATTTTCTTCCCCGAAAATTTATTACTGGAATTGTTTTTTTATAATTCAAATTTTTTTTCCTCCTACCGTATTTACCCAACAATCGATGTTAACTGTTTTTACATAGGTGGGAAACTATCACGTCCTACCACCCAAGGTCAGGGTATGCCTGGGAATAACAGCGATTAAGAGGTTCTTCCACGCACCACAAAACTCCAATTCGGATGCAGGAAGTTGCGTTTTATCGTCATACCGAGAATCAGGATGTAGTTTATACTCATACCCAGGTTTTCTTTTTAATTTTTGACTAAGCGATTCTTTTTTTTTTTTTTTTTTTTTTTTTGCATAGGCGATTTTTCTCTTACTATTATTCAATATTGTTTAATAACAATACGAACAACAAGTTGTAATGCATTTATTAAAATTTATATACTTGACAATATTCTTATAATATTTATTAGATATTTATTACATATTACCTTCTTATCTATTGATTTCTGCTATTCATCATTTAAACATAAATTACGATTATAGTAATAATAAGTTGTCCATTTGAGAATGAAGTCTTTATCATGTTGTCCTGTGCAAAGTATATATATATATATATATATATGTGTGTGTGTGTGTGTGTGTGTGTGTGTGCATAATTTTTTAATCATATCACCCTGAGCAAGGCGGTATCGCCACTGATGCGCAGTGGGCTACGTAAGAGTGAAAATATTGGAAAAGAGAGAGCCGGAAACCGCATCCTAAACAGGTAAAAAGGGATGAGCCTCTTCACCTGTTCAATAGACGTGGGTGTAGTGTGAACCGGGCGATAGTTTAGTCTATCTACACCAATTGAAAAAAAAAAAAGAAAAAGAAAAGAGTAAAAAGTCTGGAAAAGAGAATGCCGGAAACCACACCCTAAACAGGGAACAAGGGATGAGCCTCTTCACGTTGGAATTGTTATTAATTATATTATATTCTTGAAAATAAGTTTTTCTAATTCCATGAATTATATTCCTGATATCATAAGTTATCAGCGTGGTATGTGTGCTGTTATGGTGCTCTACCTATAGGAATGGATTCTTCTTCCGTCAATAAATAATAACTTGCATGACATCCTGGGGACGCAGCTGTGATACAGTCTTGAGACAGTCGAGAGGCAGTGTAACTATACCGTAAGGACTTACACTTCTATTTTGCTGACTACTAACATTCTTACTTGTATATATATTCTGTTATTCTAATAAACTGTTTGAACCAACCTGTCTTTTTCCGTGTCTTTCGTCCTGATCCAACCAGATCAAAACTTGGCGACGAATAATTGCTAAAACAATAACACAACTATTTTCTCATGTAAATCTGACCAGTACAATAATGTCAAATTGGCAGATTATCTAAAAGTTTACCTACAATCTTAGATCTTAATAGAGACAATTGTGACACTATTTAGCTATGATAATCGGCTAATGTGCGTTGTGGTACAGTGGATATCGGCTCGGAACGAGAAAGCGTGTAGCCGAGTTCGAATTCTAGTTGAATCCATTGTATTCACTTACGCACAAATACCCTTGGAAAAGGTATTAATCCGTCTCTTCGTTCCAGTTATGTGTTAAACAGCAGGACAGATTGGGTTCTATAGCCTTGGTCGGCAACCAGTCTACCGCAGAAAGCAATCGCAACCAACTGCAGGATAATCTTCTGCCCAGTCAGTCATGTCTCTTTCGAGACATGATCGCCCAAGTGTGTATCACGTATGGTACTTAACTGACTGAATCGGCTAATTAATAAAGTAGACATTAATAGAGAACGACTTAGACTCACACCACCAAAGCAAGGCTTAATGCACACCGACTGAAGATACCAAAAAGCAGAATATTGAAATACGACTTTAGATACCAGGACTAACTTAAGAAACACAAAGGTGTCACGAATCCATAGAAACGCGCTGGGAGAGAGACGCATTCCTGTATCCAGCAGACTCTTATAAAGACATCTGTTATTGATCAACATATTTGAACCTCTTGAGTTGTTCATTATTTTTCACTTAATTTTTATATACTTGTGCGATGCCGCCTCTGTCCCGGATTCAGCTTGCACTACTGCCCGACGCCTGATTGATTTCGCCCGCCTAAGATCAAAACGCAACGTGGGTAGGTTGGACTAGAAATCAACTCAGTTACTTCAGAAACCAGACGTTGGAAGCGAGCTGAAACGGCGGTACTGGTATTGACTCTAACCAGGCATTGACCGCGACCAAGACAACCAGAGGGGTTGGTGTCATATCTAGAGCGGTGGTAGACCGGGTTTTCATCCAAACCAACCAGCCAGAAGTGTCAGAGAGCTGTCACAACTGGCGCTGCGACCATATGATTAAGGCTTGGACCGACCACTGCCCCTCCGGTAGGGTTAGACAGTCACACAATGAATGACTTAATTTTAACGCCATCAAAACGAAAGAGCTCAATTTTACTCGTATCTATAGTCTGTAGATTTGATTAATTTAAATGCAGTACTAGATTGACAACAAGGTCTCATAATGTTACAGTTGAACTGACAAGTTGCAAGCGTATTTTCTGCTAATAGTTACTTTTTTGCCCTTCATCCTGTGTAATGTATTTTCAAGCCAATTTGTTCTTTCAAAATAGAAATGCAGTTGCAGTTGTTATCTACACGATTCGTAAATCATTATTTTTTTCCTTCATAATTTTTTTTTCTTATTCATTTACAGTAATTAGCATTTTGAATAATAGTTACTATATAGTTTTTATTCTGGTGAAATAATAATAATAAAGAATAATACCAGAAATAAATTAAATCTGTTCTCTTTTAGGTCATATCCTGCACATATATAAATCTACCATCGCTTTGTGCATTGAATACTGCTGCCATATCTGGTCAGGTGCTCCTGCTATCCACCTAGGGGTCTTTGACATAATACCAACGGAGAATCTGTAATGTGATCGATCCCGACTTGGCAGCTGAAATACAATCTCTTTCTCACTGGTGCAATGTTGCTCCCCTGTGTCTTTTTTACACATACTTTCACGGCTTCTGCTCCGATGATCTTAGCTTCCTGGTGCCCACTATATATGAATTTACTCGAGCCACAAGATTAACAATTAGGTCCTACCTTGTTACTGTGAAGCCAATAAATTGTAAACGCAAATTCTATCCCATCAGCTTCTTTTCTCGCACTTCCCGTCTGTGGAATTCCCTTCCGTTTCCTTACTTCCCCGACAGCTACAATCTCTAAGTATTTAAATGTAAAGTCAATAGTCATCTCCTATTTCACTAATTTGCATCCTCTTTCTCATGCTCCTTTCTCCGTCCACTCCACTCTCATCAGCATTCACATCCTTCTCTTGCCCACTCCTTGACACCGCCTATAACCTGTCATAATTTCTCATAACGTTCCTCCAATGTAGCCCCCTGCACAACAGTGGCAGTAAACCGCCTTGCTTGGCGTCATATGATTATAAAAAAGCAAAAAGTTCTCGGTCACGACTGTATCGACATGGTAATTGTGATCATAATATATTTACCTTTGAAATAGTTAAATTTATCCTGTACTTCTATTCCAACAGTTTCTTTTCTTGCATTTTCCGCCTTTAGAACGCCCATCCGTTTACTTGTTTTTCTGATAGCTGCACTCTATAAAAAATATAAACGCAGTGTCAGTTGCTATCTTCTATCTTCTTGAATAGATCTTTTATACTTTTCTTAATTCTCACTGTACCGATTCATGTTTTTACTAACTCCGCCACACTAGTAACGGTCTCGCTTTTCTTGGGGTAAAATGATTGAAAAGAAAAATCATGTTTCCCATATTTATGAACAGCGTATTTAAAAATGTGCCTTGACGCGTCTGGGCCGAAAAATCAATTAGATCATAAATGATAACAAAGTGTAACATTTCTTACATATTCCCACATATTTTGATATATTTGGTACAAGAAATTATTTGAAAATACGATTTCTGACTTAGAACACGATTTCTGACTTAGAACACGATCTATTTTTGTTATAAACAGGTACGATTTCATTGTAGAGTTAATAACTAGCGTAGAGTTCAGTTTGGGTTAAATAGTAACGGAGAAAAATTATAACAATATACTTTAATAACGTTATTCCAAATGAGAAAAATATTTTATTGCATTCGAACCCAGCGAAGTCCTCGTTCACTCTTTTTGTTTATTAAATTCACTTTTTTCTACTTTCAGTGAAAGTAAATTACTAAAAAGTAATTGAAACTCACTTGAAGCGATCTGAATGTGTAATGCTTCATGCCAATTATATTTCCATTGGGCTTCTTTACGACATTTTTTTAATGTGTTCCTCTCGAATTTATATTTAAATTAGGGTCATCAAGAGAGAATGTGCACAGTTTTGGGGCCTTTCTTTCAACGGTTTCACTTGCACACCAGCCCCACTCACAGATGTGAGGTCCCATCATAACGATATACAAGTGTGCTGTCGATATGCTAGTAGAAATGTCTAACGGCAAAACTAGATTTACGGAAAATGTCGAAAAACGACAAGACTTGCGTTCTGAGAATGCAATGTGAACCTCATTAAGCATTCACGATCAGTCCTGTTATGTCGTCATATTTGTTGAAACAATCCATAGAATGTTTCTTTTTTCTATATCCATATATAACTATTTTCAGTTACATCTATTAGGGGTTTATACTTTTGGCCTAATTACGTCATTTGATTCCAGTTTGGCCCAAAAATTATGACAACAAAACCTTTTGCTCCAATTTCCACTGCTCTAACAATTACATTGTACCCCTCCTTTATCAGCTCTGATTTTAGATGTTCTTATTTAGTAGTTTTATAACCGTTGGTTTGTTCCATCCCGCTTTCATATGGTATTGTTAATTCAACCAGGATGATTTTATAGTTCACCCTTGATAGGAACAGCGGAAACAATTTAAATCAACTCTTCGGTAAATCCGAATTGCTATTGTAAATACTCATGAACACTCGGATCATTATTAAGTTTTTTTTTTTGTTTTTTGTTTTCTTTTTAATCATATCACCCCAAGCAATGCGATAACGCCACTGATGTGCAGGGGGCTACGTAAGAGTGAAAAGATTGGAAAAGAGAAAGCCGGCAACCACATCCTAAACAGGAAACAAGAGATGAGCCTCTTCACCTCTTCAAAAGACGTGGGTGGAGTGTGAACCGAGCGATAGTTTAATCTATCTACTCCAATTGAAAAAAACAAAAAAAGAAAAGAGTTAAAAGATTGGAAAAGCGAAAACCGGAAACTGCATCCTAAACAGGAAACAAGGGATGAGCCTCTTCACCTCTTCAAAAGACGTGGGTGGAGTGTGAACCGGGCGATAGTTTAGTCTATCTACTCCAATTAAAAAAAAAGAAAAGTGAAAAGATTGGAAAAGATTGGAAAAGAGAAAACCGGAAACCGCATCCTAATCAGGAAACAAGGGATGAGCCTCTTCACCTGTTCAATAGACGTGGGTGGAGTGTGAACCGGACGATAGTTTAGTCTATCTACTCCAATTAAAAAGAAAAAGAAAAGTGAAAAGATTGGAAAAGAGAAAACTGGAAACCGCATCCTAATCAGGAAACAAGTTAACACAAAACAGTTTTATTGAAATTACGATTATCGTGAATCTTGTTATAACCATAATGTTGTGCTTGGTTTGTAGGGACTATATTATGTCCAAGAATAAATTGAACAGATTCTATTCCTTATCAGCCAGAAGATAAAGATTTCCGGCTCGCTCGAAGAGAAATGCAATTCTTGCTAAAAAAAAAAAAAAAAAAAAATAAATTAATGAACCAAATATCAGAGTATGAATAGTCGGTCGTTTCTCAAACGATATTATTATGCAACATTCTATCTTCATCATTCCTATATCCATTTAGCAAAATTTTGTACATCTTCGTTCTAATGTCTACGTCTTTACATATTTTTATCATATCAAACATTATTTCTAGTGGTTATACATATACATACTCCGTTTATATTTATATTTTTAATGAGGCTAATCGACAAATATAAACACTACCGGCCATAATTATTAGGCCAGGCCAGTTTTAAAAATATATGATGTATTTCATACTATTTTTAGTATTTACTGCCAAGTGGTTAATTCTAAATGAAAATAGAATGGTCATTTTGTTATTATTACTTTGCAAAATATTACAAGGCAAATAGCGACAATTTACCCAACGCACCCTGTAGATTATATATATATATATATACACACACTACTGGCCATAATTATTAGACCACCCCAGTTTTAAAAATATATGATGTATTTCATACTACTTTTCGTATTTATCGCCAAGTGGATAATTCTAAATGAAAATAGAATGGTCCTTTTGTTATTTTTATCATTTTCCAAAATTGCGACAATTTACCAATCGCACCCTGTAGATTTCATATATATATATATATATATATATATATATATATATATATATATATATTTACATACACCACCGGCCATAACAATTACGCCACCTCGGTTTTTATTGCCAAGTGGATAATTCTAAATGAAAATAGAATGGTTCTTTTGTTATTACTACTTTGCAAAATTTTACAAGGCAAAGAAGCAAAGATAACCTCGTCCGAATCATCCTAAATTTTCTTCATTCTTTCATTGATGAAACTGCAATATAGGTAATTATTAAATATTTATAAATTCATTTGATACACATGTTATTGTGCAGTATTAGCAAAAGAACCATTCTATTTTCATTTACAATTATTCACTTGGCAATACATACTAAAAAATAATATGAAATACATCATTTTTTAAAACAATTGTGTGGCCTAATAATTATGACCCGTAGTGTATAAATATACGTTTTAAAATTAGAATTTGTTTTTTGTACTAGACTAAAGTCGAGGTCTCATCAATTCAAATGGTTCGATGTAACCATAAGTTTATCGTCTTTCTTATATATGGAAGTATCTGTCGGATTCATAATTTTCAGTTATCTGCAAAATACTAAGTACAATGTTAATCGCTATCTACTGTCTCTTGATTGCTCTTGTATATTTTTCCTGTTTATTACCAACTATTATGTTCTTAATTATTCCAAACCCTGTAACTTCTTGTGTTTTAATGAATTTACTGTCTTGATACAGATTAAAAGATTGTCTAAAATAATTCTAAACTCAACAATTTTTCTGCATCCCGTAAAAATTTATTTTTCATAGATTAATGTAATGCAAAATATTGTATTTAATTTTCTAGCATTTTCCATGTTCATGGTTTTCTCTTGTATTTTTTATCAGATCTCATATTGCATTTTTGGCACAAATGATTTTCTCTAAGATTTCATTTGACTTTTCTTTTCTTTTTTATTTTAATAGTGTCGCCCCCAAGCAAGGCATTTTACTGTCACTGTTGTGCAGGAGGTTACATAGGAGAAATGTTATGAAAAGTGAGAAGTTGCAGGAGGTGTCAGGAAGAGAGTAGGAGAGGGAAGAGATTAATGATGAGAGTGGGGTGAAGGAGGAATGTTATGAGGAGTGAGAGGTTGCAGAGGGTGTCTGGAAGAGAGTAAGAGAGAGAAGAGAGTACTGATGAGAGTGGGGTGGATGTAGAAAAACATGAGAGAGAGGAGGTAAGTTAGTGAGACAGGAGATGACTATTGACTTTACATTTAAATTCTTTAAAATACTGCCGGGAAAGCAAGTATGCGGAAGAGACATCCACAGGCGGGAAGTTCAAGAAAAGAAGATGCTGGAGTAGAATTTGCGTTTACAAATTATTGCTTTCACAGTAAAAGAACCTAGATGCTAATCTTGTGGCTCGAGGAAATTCGTATATAGGGGTTACCAGTGAGCTAAGTTCATGGTTTCCATATTGTATTAATTTCTATTCGGTGTTAGGAATCCCGTTGATTTTCGTTCTGTTTGTGTCTACGCCTAAAAATATATGTCGCTTTCTGTAAATTAATTAAAACAAAACAAAAAATATTTTCCTAGGATCTTTCACAATTTCCCTGTTGACGTATACTTCGTCTCTTTGCTTTATTTTTCTATTCCGAGAATATTTTCCTTTAGTTTGCACTGATGGATACAGGTATTTTTCTTCGCCTTGATAGGTGGCAGTTATAAGGCTGACACCAAGTCTACTCCCGATCTCTCTGCTAGGCTTGCCAGTGTGTTAGTGCAGCGTTTAAATTTTCACACGCTTCCTTAGAGTAACGTCCATCGCAAATAATGGCTGTAGAACAAATATTCGTCAGTCGACACAATTGTGTCTGGAGTTGATAAAATCTGAAATCAATCGGGGATAATTCAATATTTGTCAAGGTCAAACCAATTTCATTATAGATCTCGAAACAAGAAATCTTCTTCGTCGTCTTTACCACTTTCTTCATCGTCTTCATCATCTTCTTCGTCGTCTTCATCATCTTCTTTGTCGCATTCGTCATCACCATTGTCTTCGTCGACATCTTCGTCTTCGTCTATTTCTTCGTCTCTTCGCTGTTTTCTTCACCGTCTTTGTCGATTTCTTCGCTATATCTTCTTTTTTTGTTCTTCTTCTTCTTCTGGCTCTTGTTCTTCGTAATGTTTGTTTTTTCTTCTTTTCCTTCTTCGTCTTTTTTTCTTTCACTTCGTTTTCTTCTTCTTCTTACATTTTTTCTTTCTTTTTTTCTTCTTCTTTTACAACTACTTTGTCTTCTTCGACTTTTTCTCTTTCTTTTTCTTTTTTATTATTCCCCTTCATGTTCTTCTTGAAACTAACCTGCCAACCCTATGAACAACTTTTCTTGCTGCTAACATTGAATTAACGTTTCTGCTCAAACCACGATTGCGTCCACATTTAGTCTCTGCAGTTTTCATTGCATCGGCGTTATTGAACGTCAGTCTCTTGGGCCCACGCAACTGACGTAGACGCAGTCGTTCTGTTCAGCCGCCGATCACATTGACAGGGTGTATACGAATCGGTTAATTTTAAATTTTAGGTTTTTGGGTGTCCTTTTGCAATTCTTTAAGGGATTTCAGTCTCCGCAGTTTTTATTGCAGCGGCGTCATTGTTCTCGTGAATGTAACGTTGAACGTCAGTCTCTTGGGCTCATGCAGCTGTCGTAGACGTAGCCTTTCGGCTCAGCCGCCGATTACATTGACGGGGTGTATACTGATCGGTTAATTTAAAATAATGTTTTTGGTTGTCTTTTGGCAATTCTTTAACAAATGTATGGTTTTTGAGCTCAAATTTTAGTACTCGCTGGCCATGTTTAGACTTTTAACGCCTTTACAAGTATTTTTTTAAACTTTTGCCGTTCAAAATATTGGCAACTTTTTAGCACTCTTTTCCTTTTTATCTTCATTTCACAGTTTCACTGCAGCAGCATGTATGGAGTTTGCCCTATTTTCTTTGTTTTACAATTGTTTTTATCCTTTTTCATGCTCATTGTTTATTTCTTATGATTTTTTTAAAATGTTCTTTTACACTGAAACAAAACAAATGTAACCTCAACTTCTTTGCTCGCACTTTCCACCTGTGGAATTTTCTACTTGTTTCCCTGACAGCTTCAATCTTCAAGAATTTAAATGCAATGCCAATTGCCGCCTCTTATCTCCAAGTCTCGCTTCCTTTCTTTGACAACCGTAATATGATGTTCTTCGTTCTTTCCACTCAAAACTCACGCAGCTCTCTTCACGCCAGTGTTCTTAACCTTCTCTTATTCATTCTCTGACACCTCCGTAATTGGTTTCTTTTTTTTATCACTCACCTCTTATGTAACCCACTTCGCACAAGCGTAAGTTCTGTCTTTCTTGGGGTGAATTGCTTAAGATATTTGTATAAAGGGTTTTTACTACATGTAAAGCCCCAGTTATATCGTAAAGAAATAGACGTATTGACATAAAGTTCAATGTTAAAGGTGGAAATATTTATTTTTTTGAGATGACTTCTAGTGAAAGTAAGCGTATACAGCAACGTAGATAGTTAATTAAGTTTAGGTTTAAGTCGTATATAATTAACTGATAGGCGTAGAATTATAGTTTATAGCAAAGAGTAAACAGCTGAGATAATTTCAGACATTTTTAAGTATGTGAATTATCTTATGGTGACAGTAAGTATTAATTTTATTACGTTGGTTGAAGAAATTAGATTTTGGTAATTAAATTATTTGGATTTCTTCTTGTAAAGTAAAAACATTTTTCATGAGACGATTTCCATGTTTCCGATTTTTTAGTATCGTTTATTTTACTGTAAGAGTTTTATTTGCATTTTTCATGTGACGAAAAATTTTGGAAAGGGAAGTTGAGTAAGTATAGATTTTAGTATTAAAAGAGTTTATACTGAATTTGTTCTATTTTGCTTAAACAAATGACACTTTTCCTTTCTATACATACATCGCTACACCATCTCAATATTCATTAGTCAACACCGACAATTCTTTTAAGCTATAATAACCTCTCAATCCAATATATTCAAATAATATGTTGGCATTATTGTGTTTTATTTTATCTTTTATTTAATATTTTCTTATCAATACATACAAGACCAAGTAAATGAAGTACATTTCACCGTTTAATGATGAAGAAATGAGCACAGGAATTTGATAACTTTTGAGTTGTAGTATGCTATTAATATAACAATAATAATAATAACTATATATATATATATATTTATATATAAAATAAAAAACAAAATAAATTTTCAATATTCAAAAATGTTGAATGAACATTTCGACATAAAATCCCTCAGAGAGATTTTACATCTCCTCAGCAACGGTCCTTCTTTCAAAATGGAAATAAAAATAAGAATAAAAAGAGAAAAAGATAAAAAGAAATAGAAAAAGAAATAAAATAGAATAAAATAATTTTTTTTTAATATTAATTAGGATCAGGTTCTTGGGATTTACCTTCCTACTTTTCTGTTTTAGATGAAAGCATTATAATATATATATATATATATATGAAAAACTACTGAAAAGTTGTAAGTTTAAAAAAGTATACAGCTCATTTATAAAAATCAAACGCATATGATCAGACCATCCAGATTTTCTAAACAACATCAACAACCTAACAAAGCAATTTCTAAAATGTAAATACCCAGTAAAAATAATAAAAGAACCACTAAATAAATCCATCCACATAAATCGTAACACACTTCTCACATACAAGAAAAGACAAAACAACCAAATTCCCATGGTTTTTAACCACAATCAATATTTTCACACACTTATTAAAAATTTAAAAAATGATTACGAGAACCTCCAATCAAACAAAAAGATCAAAGACATTTTCGATAAACCATGAATGCAATGAAACAAACACCCAACCTATCAGCTATCCTCACTTCTACCAAATATCTAAAAAATACAAACCTATCATGGAATTTCAAAGGTCAGAAATCCTGTTGCTTAATATGTAAACATTTAGTAAGCGACGCAATATTTTCTCTACCAAACACCAACATCAAATTGCACCCACAACGCCTCACCCGTGGCAGACAAAACATTATATATTTTCTCTTCTGTTCAATATGTCCAAATAGTGGATATATTGGTGAATCTGAAAATAGCTTTAGATTTCGTTTCAACAATCACAAACTTAGCATACGCCAGAACACCCAATATTCCCCCATAGCAGTTCACTTCAATCAACCGGAACACGCTTTAGAAAATTGCAAATGTTTACTAATAGACTCCGATTTTAGTTCTACCCACGCATGCAGAAAGAAAGAAAGATACTGGATTTTAAAATTAAATACACACAAGCTAGAGTTAAATAGGGACTTAGGTGTTTTGAATCTTTATAAATATTTTAATAGTTAAATTTTTTTTACATACAATTAAAATTTTTTTCTCTAAAACAAAATTTATAAGTATTATTAAAGATATGTTCACGTTTACAAATATTTTTAAAAAATCTGTCGCTTTCTGCGTCACGCGATGTAAACAAACTCTCCATGAACGCGCTTGCGAAATACGTTTCTAATTTAAATTTTATAATCATTTGTTTCTTATGAAGGGCCGAGGAAGGTCTGAAATATCAAATATAATAATAGAAATAAACAAATACGGTCAACAAAATACATTTTTAAACTTACAACATTTTGGTAGTTTTTCCTATACATATTAAGACAGCATACGTGGATCATCACTATGTTTTTATATATATATATATATATATATATATAATTCCAAAACAGATCTTACAAATATGAATACCATTAATATTAAAAACGATTCTGGTCGAGAAGAACCGAATTGCAAATTTGCGAACTACGTTTGCTATTTTTGGTGATTTTTCCGTTGATTAGCGGAGTTTAATGCCAACACAAAATAAAATCCTCGCTGATGGTGGATGTTTTTGTGTTACCGTCTTCATAAGCTCTCTGAAGATGGCTCATGTGAGCCGAAAGATCAGAACAAACTTAACAAAAATTTATCCAAATATTGGTGAACTTTTGTGTTTATTTTGAACTGAAATTAGACAAAATACGACGCTTGGAACGGTTCACGATTAAACATAATAGACATTCATTGTCTCTTATATTTAACAGTATATGTTTAGAAAATTATTTGCTGCCTCGATACAATATATATATATATATATATATATATATGTGTGTGTGTGTGTGTGTGTGTGTGTGTGTGTGTGTGTGTTTAAGTTGAATATGCGGATTGCAATCTGACAATATGTCAAAATAATGAAAAAGAAGAAAATAAGTAACGTATCTTACTACAGGATGTGCGTTGTGGTACAGTGGATGTCGACTCGGAACGAGAAGCCGGGGAGCCGAGTTCGAATTCCAGCTGAATCCATTGTATTCAATTACGCGCGAATACCCTTGGGAAAGGTATTAATCCGTCTCTCTCTTCCAGTTATGGGTTAAATAACAGGACAGATTGGGTTCTATAGCCTTGGTCGGCAATCTGTCTACCGCAGAAAGCAATGGCAACCTACAGCGGAATAATCTTCTGCCCAGTCGGTCATGTCTCTTTCGAGACATGATCGCCCAAGCGCGTATCACGTATGGCAATTAACTGACCGATCTTACTATAACTTGATTCACTTTTATTAAAGTTTTCTTCAGAGAGCGAGAGAAAAACAAAAAATCTTAACAATTGTATGCTGCGATTTTGGGCTATTTTTTTTTTTTTGCCTGATATATGTCCTGTGAATTAAAGCAATAGATAATATTTAAATATGTGAGCATGGAATATTTTAAAATCTATTTTACCTTGAGCAACCTGTTCAATTCCGAAAGGTAATTACTGCAATAAGATGAAACGAAGTCTCTTCTAAATTCGTTGCGTCGTCGGAGATCTTAAGAAAATTGTCTTTCTTGTTTGATCGATGTTCTTAACAAATCCAGGTGAGAATAAAACATTCAATCTATATCTGATGGGCGGCGAATGGAAATTCGTAAATGCTGCAATTGCAATTTCATCATCTTAGCTGGGATTGGACATTCATGTCAGATGTATATTCGCCGGCCGCGTTGTCTTTTATGTCAGAAGAATAGAGAAAAGCAAAAGCAGTTATCCAATATTCTCGCATCTGTACTGCTAGATTTTTAAGAACAAAACTCTATGTTTTTCTGTATCTATGTGATTCTATCTATCTATCTATCTATCTATCTATCTATCTATCTATCTATCTATCTCTGTCTCTCTCTCTCTCTCTCTCTCTATATATATATATATATATATATTCTAAACATATACTGTTAAATATAAGAGACAATGAATATATAATATGTTTAATCATGAGTCGTTCTAAACGTCGTATTTTGGCTTTAATTTCAGTTGAAAATAAAGACAAAATTTTCCAAAATTTGGATAATTTTTTATTAATTTCTAAGCTTTCGGCTCATATGAGACATCTTCAGAGAGGTTATTAAGACGGTAACACAATAACATCCACCAGCAGCATAAAACTCCGCTAGGAAACTGCAATAGTTGCCAAAAATAACAAACGCAGTTCGCAAATTTGCAATGTGGTTCAATGACGTCACACCGCGTGTTAGCGCAAAATGACAACAGAACCTTGTACTTAAATGCAATGTAATGTGTTATAACCAGATTTAAACGTAATTTTATTAAGTGTGGATTGTTTGGATTTAATGTAGATGGCCTCCAATATCTGAAGGTTCTTTTTATTGTGTGTATGTGTAAGGATTATTGTATTGTTGACTAAAATTTATCTGATATTATCTACATGTCTATGTTTTTCTGAGAAATGTTGTTTAATTGTACACTGATTAGAAATGTGACGTGTAAGTCTACGGGAGAGCGTGGTTGTAGTAAAACCAATATATGTAGTGGGTTTATTATTAGTACCAGATTATTATTATTATTATCATTAATATATATATATATATATATATATATATATATATATATATATATATATATTACGGAATTTGACAAACATTAACGAAACTTGGTCATAAACAACCGATATTTTGACATGTTTGTTTGAACATTATTATTTTTTCTCAATACTCGTATTTAAGTAGATATTCTGTTTTTAATTAAATAATATTATATATCTATATCTACTGGCCTGATTATTTACGATAAATTGTTATTACGAAAATGTGTGTCATTCAGCAGGATTCGAACCTGCGAACCCTATCCACATAAGGAAAGCTACCATGTGATCTGATCTATATTACACAGTTTTCGATCTATCGCAATACTTAAATACGAGTATCAATAAAAGAAAATAAAAAATTATGTTCAAATAAATCATGTCATATATATATATATATATATATATATATATATATATATATATATATATATATATTGATTGATTGATTGTTTAATTTCTTAGTTTTTGGTCATAATAAAATGAGACACATTTGTATTAAAAGTGTCCAGTACAGTTATATTGCAAAAGTTTTGAATATTCTTCCAAAACAAAACAAAAAAACAGTCAAATTTAAATCATCTAAACCTCTTGTGTTCCCATCTTTCTGTTGCCCTTTCTCTGACACTCCCTGTAACTGGTTCGTCTTTCTCTTCAATCTCCTCCTGTTTGAACTTTTACTCTTATGTAACCCCCTGCTCATCATATATATATTAGTTAATTATTTAGTTTTTGGTCTTTCCACCCATGTCTATTGAACAGGTTAAGTGGCTCATCCCTTGTTCCCTGTTTAGGATGTGGTTTCCGGCTTTCTCTTTTCCAATCTTCTCACTTTGCTTTTTTTTTCAATTGGAGTAGATAGATCTATCTATCGCCCGGTTCACACTCCACTCATGTCTATTCAACAGGTTAAGAGGCTCATCCCTTGTTCCCTGTTTAGAATATGGTTTCCGGCTTTCTCTTTTCCACTCTTCTCACTATTACGTAGCTCCCTGCACATCAGTGGCGTTACCGCCTTGCACGGGATGATACGGTTAAAAAAAATAGTAGACAGTTCTAATAAAATGTTCAGTACAATTACCTTGCAGAACTTGTGAATATTTGTTATGTGGAAACAAGATATTCGCGATCTAGGTTTCTGCTTTCTAGGTGTCTTCAGGTAATTTGCAAAACTGATTTTACCGTTTTTCAAAGGTTTATGTAACAGGGAATTTTTATGAACGTACAATTTTTCAAAATTAGGAGAAGTTACTTGAAGACGAAATTGTACTAAACCTTTAAGTAGTAATCATAGATGTGTTCTAAGACACTTAAATATTTTCTCCTAATTTTAAAAATTGCGCGTTTATAAAAGATCGCTGTAACGTGAACATTTGAACAACAATAAAATCAGTGCTCGAAGACGTCGAAAGGTAGAAATCTAGCTCGCGAAATAACTTGTTTTCAATATATATCTATATCTATCTATTACTCTTCAGAAATGAATCGAGTTCTTTCGGTGACTGGCTTGTGGATACGCTTCTTATGTAAAACAAGTTAAAATGCCCCTTCTCTGATTGTAGGTTTTGTGGCTAGCGACTGACACCAAATTGGTCGAGTTTCGATCCCTGCCAAAGGCAAGTGGATGTCTCTACCCACAGTGATGTGTTGTGATTTAGCGAAGCAGGCTTGTATGTGGATGACTAATCTATCTATCTATCTATCTATCTATCTATCTATCTATCTATCTATAAGAACAATATCAATGATGATGGTTTATAATAATAATAAAGATATCATGGGTAATTAAGCTGTGTTTTGTGTATATAAATGCAATTCATATACACAAAAACATTAATCAGTGTCTCACTAAGTCTTGATGTGATACAAATCGTATTTAACGTAGAAATCTTAGCGCTAACAACCACACCAGGCCTCCAATTATCACAGCGCCCAACGACTTGTCAGTTACCTTGTCATAGGTATGACTAATGAACCCCGCCCTCTATTATAATGAGTTGTATACAGTCGTGGACATGTGTTCCCCGGGACCAGATAACCCTCTGTAATTTTCTACAGCTACGTCTCCGACAGAAGTGAGAAACGCAACCTAGGTAATTATTACATTACTAGACATGTACCAGGTAAGAATATATTTAACCAACTCCTCAGCTGGAGCGAGAGGTGACACAAGGTGTTTTTTTTAACGTGGGGAACTCGAACGCGTACTGACGGGCGGAAGAAGAAAAATTCTCTAGCCCCCACAACCGCCGGTTGCGCTGGTCCCGGTGACGAGCACTTGGTGTAATGGGGCGGCGCGGCCTCGGGTCACTGTTCTCCGGGTCCGGGATCTATACAGTATATTTTTTCTCAGATGCAACTCTGTCCCCGCACACTGTCTTCGAGGACAGAGACGTAACGGAGAGATGATTTTTGGTCCCCAGCTGATAAGAAAATATGCCAGGTAGGTATAGTCCATGAGGTCCTACACAAAAAATGTTTTAGAAAATGCAGCTATTATTTATTTAATATTATCTTTCGAACATTTTTATTGTGCCTAGAAGACGCAATCGTTAACATAAACCTTTATGCAAATTAATTGAAACAACAGCTTCAGTTTCCTTTATTTCATCATGCGGCCAATTTTTGACCCACTGGGCTGACAAGGTGTAGTCCAATTTTATTTTTTCCTGAGTTTAGATATTTGGATTTGTATTAAATTATTTTCGTTGTGTATGATGAAATTTGTTTGCCCTTGAAAATTATTGTATCCTCTGTGATTGCATCAGAATTCTGTCAGGCCCAGACACTATTATGTCGATTGTCGATTAGTTGTCCAACTGCCATTGCCTGCAAGAGACGTTACTCCAAAGAAGCGTACGAATATTTTATGCTGCATAAACACACGAGCAAGCCTTAGAGAGATATCGCAGATATTTTTGGTGTCAGCTTTTGAACTGCCAATCATCAAGGTGAAGAAAAAAATTGGATCAATTTGCCTAAAACGTAAAGGAAAATGCAGTTGGAAGAGAAAATCAACGCCAAGAGATGACTTATACGTGTTCAGGAAACGTTTGAAAGATGCTAGGAACATATTAATCGTATTTTTTTTACAATTAAGAAATTTGGAATATGCATTAACATATTAGATTACATGAAATTATATGCAGGTTCTCGTGGATATACCACGTGTTAAAATATCTCAGAAATAATTTTAGGTTATGCAAATTCGGCATATAAATCTATACTTTTAGACTATTTTCTTAGAATTCGTTTTCAATGAAAACAAATTTCGAAGTAATGAATAGTTTCACAACTAATTATTATTTTCTAAACTTGTCTTAACTTTTCATCTAGATTCCTATGTTCTGCTGCATACTTTTCATAATCTTGCATTTTCAATTCCTAGCATTTATCTATAATACCACCCTTTATATAGGAAGCTACATTACAGCTATTCCATGAAGTTCACTCGCCTCGTGTTTATGAACAGTTAAGGACCTTTTTCTTCCGATAGAATTTCTTCATCTGTTTATAGAATGGTGCATTCCTTGCATTCACTTACGCACAAATACCCTTGGTAAATGTATTAGTCATTCTCTTTGCTGTAGCTATGGGTTAAATAATAGGGCACATTGGGTTATATAGCGTCGGCTGGCAACCAATCTACCGCAGAAAGCAATGGCACCCTACTGCGGGATAATCTTCTGCCCATGATTGCTCAAAGCGTGTATCCTGTATGACACTTGACTGACTAAATGTATTACTTGAGAACAATCAAATTCTATTGGGCATGAAGTGGGGGATCGGTCTTTTATTGTTATGTAGTAATAAACTGATCCTCCACTAAATATACTTAATATAATAATGTAATATAATCTATCTCTTCGACATCTAGCTATGAATCAAATAGGACGGATTGAGTTCTATAGCCTTGGTTGGCAAACAGGTCTTACGCAGAAAGCAATAGCAACCTATTGCGAGATAATATTCTGCCAAGTCATTCAGGTCTTTTTCGAGACATGATCCTCCAAAGCGTGTATCACGTATGGCATTTAACTGACTGATTGAATATAATAGTTGAGAACAATCAAAACTTTTACTGGGCATAAAGTGGGGTATTTTTTTCTTTAGTTATGAAGTAATAAACGGATCCCTTACTAATTATACTTAATATAATAATGTAATATAATCTATGTCTTTTCCCTCTAGCTATGAATCAGATAACAGGACACGTTGAGTTCTATAGCCTTGGCTTGAAACCAGTCTACCGCAAAAATTAATGGCAACTACTACAGGAAAATGTTCTGCCCAGTAAATCATGTATCTTTCGAGACATGATCGTCCAACGCGTGTATCATGTATGGTACTTAACTGACTGACTGACTGACTGACTGACTATTGATCAGTTTTCTACTGTTATAAGGTTATCACCGGCTAATTATTCCTAATATAATAGTGTAATATAATCTATCTCTTCTATGAATCAAGTAACAAGACAGATTGAGTTCTATAGCCTTGGTTGTCAAAGTAATATCAGTCTCTTGCGGAATAATATTCTGCCCAGTCAGTCATGTTTCTTTCGAGACATGATCACCCAAAGCATGAATTTGGTATGGCACTTAACTGACTGAAGTAGCTTTGCTTCCTTTCAGAATTCTTCTTTTTCTTTATGAGCCGTGTCCCTTCAGCCCGTAGGTGATCATGGACTTTCACTTGTCTCTCTCTCTTGTCTCTCCCAATATATTTTCTCTTGGTATCCTTTCCAAACCCTTCTTAGCCATCCATTTACCAAGACCCATAAGAGTATTAATTTCTCCAGACCATCTTTCCTTATTACATGTCAGAGGAACCTCATCTGTCACTTCCCGGTGTTAAGTAACAGGTTTCGTCTCGTTTGCATCCTTTCCAACACCTCATCGTTGCTCACGTGCTCCGGCAATGGTCTCCTCATCATCCTTCTCTAAAACCACATTTCTGCTTCTTCAAGCCCCTCCTTCTTCCTTGATGAGATCGTCCAACAATCATTTCTATACATAAGGACAACAATCCATCTAATTTTGTTTTGGTTTTTAATGAGATTTTTCTGTCTCTCAGTTCTCTGGTTAGCTTCTGAAAATGCGTCTTTGGATCTTCGTGTCGCACTTTCTATCCTCTGTGAAAACACTTTCCTGGTAATAAATTTCTTCACTTGTTTTATTTTCGTTTCTCCAACTTGCAGTTAGCATACTGGACTCTTTCTCTTGCTGATGACTATACATTCAGTCTTATTGAAGTTTATGTATATTCTTTTAAACTCGCTTTCATTGCTACCTTCTGTAGAAGGTTTTGCATTTTCTTTTCCGTGTCTGCTATCAGCACTGTGTCATCTTCGTATCTTATATTATTGAGATTGTGGAAGCCAATGACGAATCCTGGCAAGGATTCTATTTCTCTCATAATTGATTCGCTGTAGAGGTTGAATACAGCAGGAGCGAAAACACGTCCTTGTCTATCGATTTCTTTTTTTTTTTTTTTTGTATAACTTCTTAATTCGCTTCCTATTCGTATTATTTCTCCCAAAACGGTTTCTTGATTTTCCTAAAGCCTTTTCGAAAATATCGAGGTTGTTGAACATCTCTACCAAGTATTTTAGACGTACTTTGTCGAAGGCTTTTGGTTCGTATCTAAAGCATAGATAATGTCCTTCTGCATTTGTATTTCTCTTTCATATAACGTTCTAAGAATGAATATCTCATTCCTCGTCCCGGTATATTTATCGAAGCCACATAGTTATTGCCCTGTATCTGGGCCGATTCTGCTGGCTGCTCACTCTGTTCATCAGAATCCGGATGGTGAGTTTTGTTATGTTCTTCATTAAACTGCATGGGCTTTTTTTTTTTCAGACACTCATGTAAAATATGAATTATATTTTTATTGCGAATTATTTTTTTTTGTAAATTAAATTCTTATAAAATATTTTAAAATGTCGATTTATTAAAACAAAATGCTTATTTTCCATTTGCATTTTTCAATTCAGTTTATTAAAAAAAACACATTTATTAATTTCAGGTTGAGTTTCAGTTTTCTTTAACGACATAGCAACACCTATGTGGGTTATTTAGTGCCAAAAAAGGTGAGGTTTTAAGGTACTTCTTTAATATTCGGTTATAGTTAGAAGGTTGATTTAATCACGTTTTAATGTTTTTTTTTATTTTTATTCTTTTTTATTTTAGAAAACCGTAAATGTTTTCTAGTTTTGTATTCAAAAATGTTTTGCAGGGAGTATTTTTCCTTTCAAAAATGCGTTTATTAATAATTTTTTCTTCAAAAATGTAATGTTGCTAATATCTTTTCTTCAAAAATGTATATTTTCGATACAAGTTTATTTTTATGTATATATTTCTCTATGAGTGTATTTTTATATTTTCATAGTGTTTTGACCCTAGTTTGGGGGTTGACTATTTGCCCATAGATGGAAGCCTAACATATGCAACCATTCCGAGTCAGGGTGGACCTGGGAACAACAGCAATTAAGAGGTAGTTCAATGCTCCTCACAACGTCTCGATCAGAGGCCTTACTGCCGGATGCAGTTTACCGTCATGCCCAGGACCCAAACACATTTATTAAATTTACTTTATAAAAATATCGTGCATTGAATACTGTTGCCATAGCTAGTCGGGAGCTTCAGCTGTTTGTCTTGAGATTATCGAAAAAAGAAGGTAATGGAAAGATGAGGACACTCTTGTGATGGGGGGGGGGGCGAAGATAAGAGCTTGAGAGAAAGGATGCGAGTCAGTTAAATACGAGATGACAATTGACCTTACATTTAAATTCTTGGAGATTGTAGCTGTCGGGAAAGCAAGTAAATGGAAGTGCGGGAAGTGCGAGAAAAGAGCTGCCAGAGTAGAATTTGTGTTTAAAATTTATTGATTTCACAGTAAAATGGTGGGACCTAGTTGCTAATCTTGTGGTTCGAGTAAATTTATATATAGGGGGCACCAGTGGGCTAAGTTCATCGGAGCAAAAGCCGTGAAAGTATTTGTAGAAGAAACACAGGGAAGCCACATTGTGCCGGTGAGCAAGTGACTGTATCTGAGCTGTCAAGTCGGGATCTATCACATTACAGTTTCTCCGTTATATTTTGTCAAGGACACCTAGGTTGATAGTACACTACCCGACCAGATATGGCAGCAGTATTCAATACAAGGGCGGATGGTAGATTTATATATGTGCAGCATTGTTTCAGACGTAAAAAACTTCCTGGCCCTACACAGAGAACCGACTCTTTTAGCTGCGGATTTAGCTATGGATTCTATATAGTCTTTGCACTTGAGGTCTGTTGTGAGAGTTAAGCCAAGGAGGCGTAGTGTTTTGCTTTCAGGGATACTGGCCTGATCCATGCTAACGGGGGATAGGAGCGATTGTCTGTGGTGGTTAATAGATAGCAGCTTCGTTTTGGAAGCATTAATATTCACGAGCCATTTCTCACCCCAGTCCGCCACGGATCGGAGGTCTTTTTCAAGCTCGACAGCGAGGTTTGCTTTGTAAGCCACAGCAGATGTTTGATCGATGCGTGAGTAAACTGTAGTGTTGTCAGCGTATATGCCTACTTAGGATCTTATTACATCTGGGAGATCGTTAATGTAGATAAGAAAATATTTAGTTTAAATGCAGATACTTATTTTATTTTTAAATAAATTTTATTTTTTGTAGAAAATTAATCACTCATAAATTTAAATAATTAAGTTGAATAATCTTGTTTACCATTACCAAAGCATTGGTGTGCGCGTGGAGTAAATTATAACAACACGGAAATGAAAATCGGAAATTGAAATTAGAGTTGTGTAGGTTGTACTTAAATACATGCTTATAATATTTTGAAAGTAATATATCCACATTTTCACTTATGCGCTTATACATTCCAGAAAAAAACATGAAACTCTTCTTCCCCATTTATGGGTTAATTAGTAGAATATTTCATATGGAAATAATTATTATCTCGAAAATATTCTTACCATCTAAAAACGTGTTCTAGCATTAGATAACCTGCAAAAGATTAATGTAACGTAAAAGACAATCCAATCACTGAATCAGTTAACACATTAAACCATTTGTCCTCATCTATGGGTTAATTAGTAGAAATTTCATATGGGAATTTTTATTTTCTCGACAATGTTCTTACTATCTAAAAACGTGTTCTAGCATTAGATTAATGTGACCGAAATAACAATTCAATCACTTAATTAATCAAGAAATGAAACCATTTCCACCCATCTATAGGTTAATTAGTAAAACATTTCATATAGAAATAATTATTATCTCGAAAATATTCTTACCATCTAAAAATGTGTTCTAGCATTAGATAACCTGCAAAAGATTAATGTAACGTAAAAGACAATCCAATCACTGAATCAGTTAACACATTAAACCATTTGTCCTCATCTATGGGTTAATTAGTAGAAATTTCATATGGGAATTTTTATTTTCTCGAAAATGTTTTTACCATCTAAAAACGTGTTCTAGCATTATATTAATATGACGTAAATAACAATTCAATCACTTAATTAATCAAGAAATGAAACCATTTCCCCCATCTATAGGTTAATTAGTAAAACATTTCATATGGAAATAATTATTATCTTGAAAATGTTCTTACCATCTAAAAACGTGTTCTTGCATTAGATTACCTGTAAAAGATTAATGTAACGTAAAAGACAATTCAATCACTCAATCAATCAATCCAAGCCATTGAAAGAGTTCTTTCTGACGTAACTTTTCACATACTTTTTAGTAGTTCATTTTGCCAGGTCATATAAATCTATGTCATACCAAATTGTTATATGACGCTCTTACATGACAATATATTTTTTTATTTGTCTCATTTCAGCCAGTAACGTCATTTCATTTCTTAAATGCTATATCCCGTTGCAAGATCAATCAATGAAACATACATTTCCTTTTCTTTTTTTATTGTTGATTGATTTTTCTTCGGAGATTCTTCGTGTTCAGAAACATGTCTTTTTCTTCCGACGATAAAGATTTTATTGAAAGGTTCAGATAAAATGCCGAGATCAGAAAACAAGTAAAAAGGGGGAAAAAAAAACGAAAAGAAAAGAAAAGACAATCCAGCCATTGATCTGATTTGCAATCGAAAAAATTACTTTGTATGTATTTGGATGTGTTTCTTCGCAACTGAACCATCAATACGGATGAAGTAACTGTATCTTCCTGCATACCGAGCGTAATAACATTGACATTCTTGTCAACCAAATTTGACTTGATTCTACAAATACCTCAAATACTTCCGTAAATTAAGTTGATGTCGATCTCAGATGATGGGTACACAGATTAAAGTCATGTGCTAGACGTAGAAATTCTATAGAATAGTTTACTGGTTGTCTTGATTTTAACAAAGAAAACTAAGTTCATATTTTAGAATCGTCGAGTAGATTTTTTGAAGCAGGTTCGCTTTTCGACTCATAACCTTCCCTTTCTCTCCACCTAGGTATCTGTCATCGCACCTGCATTCTCAGCTTTCTATTGTTCCTTTCTAACTAGTTTGTACTCCTCACTCTTTTCTAATTAATCTTTTTACATTTATGTAACCCCCTGCACATCAGTGGCGTTTCCGACCTGCTCGGGGTGAAATGATTAAAAAAAAATATCAGACAAATAAATATTGTTTTATCGATTACTCTTGATAAGATTCAATCCTGGGCGCCTCCTTTTGAAACACCGGTGATTTTATTCAAAATCTTTAGCGGTGGATCGTATAGAGCTTTTCTGCTCGCGGTCTCTGGGTAACCAATTCTCACATTTTCTCTCTCTCTCTCTCTCTGTCTCTCGTATATATATATATATATATATATATATATATATATATGGATCGTTAGTTGTTATCGATTTATTTCGCTCTACCTCTGTATTGAGCGCTTTCAGTTAGATGATTACTCGTATCATGTTTTTTTCTTTGGGCTTCGTGCTGATTTCGGTACGAGCACATTTGACTGACGTTCATGTACTAAGCTCTTTTTTAAAACCATTTTGTTTCTTCCGTCGAAAGATTTCGTGGAAGGTTTTCGACACGGTTATAATTCTAATCTCTTTTATATATATATATAATAAAACAGAATGTCGATGTTCAAATTCGTTAAATATCTGTTTCGACGAAAATAGTGTCGTGTTTTCAGCAATGAAAAATTTATTCAAACAAATTCAAATGATAAAAGGTTTTACACCGGCAGTAGTAAAAAACAAATTCCATCACAGATAAATAAAAAAGGTTGTGATTAATGTGATTAATATTAATTTGGATCGGTTTTTGGGATTTACTTATCTGGTTATTCTTTTGGATTATATATACATACATACATACATATATATATATATATATATATATATATATATATATATGAGTAAACTAAAACAGAGTTATTAAACAATTATATTTTTGATAAACAAATAAAATTATTCTTACACGAAATGCAATTCACCAGCATTAAAAATATAACAGGAAGATATAAAAAAAACTGCAACCAACTGCATAATTGTTATAAGCAAGGCGACTTCGCAATAAGAAAAATATTAAACAACATATTTCTGCCGTAATTCTACAAAAGCATTTAAATTTTTTATATATTATAGGAAATGGAAACTGCAAGACTTATATCTTTAATCAAAATCAACTCATCAAATCTAAACTGGCGATGATTAAAACAGCTCACGAATTTCCATGTCCAGTACAAGACTGCGTTTATTGTTATAAATTAAATTGTTATGTTTGACATACTACCACTTCTTTGAGAGGCGTCTCACATGCCAGCAACCAAATTGCAAAAAAAACAAAACATTATCAACCCATAATTTACAAGAAAGCTTTACAAACTTTTTGATCGAAAATACAAAAATACTATTTAAATCATAATATCAAAAGAATCTAGTTGTAAAAGAAGCACTATATGTCAAAAGATTATCTTCAACATGATCATATTTAACAGTGGAAATATTGTTTTGAATTTTTTTTTAATTAAAAAGATGTCCCCGCATCACGTGATAGCTTTTAAAGAACGCTCTTTTTCAAAAACAGAAAATAAATTACGTTATGGTCAAAAAATGATTAGTTAACACCAATGAAAACAAAGAATCAAGGCCAGTGAATAACTGAAACCGGTTGAAAGTTAATAATTATGGACCATTTTTATCTTCCTTATCACTAACTAAAAGAATATTAAAAAATATGGGGGAAATTGAATAAAAAATATTAATATATCACTGGTCTGTAGTCTTAAACGAAACATAGCTCCGCAAAATACAGATTATATCTATATATGTAGTTACTTTTAAATGTTGATATGAACTCGACTTCATAGGTAGAACGACACAAGGTTTAGACGTTAGGATTAAACAGCAAGTATCTGCTAAAATATTTAACATACATTTTTCGTACGGGTCTTCTATAGCAGATCACCTGATAAATAATCCGACCTGTGCTATGGATTTCTGTGTAAACTGGTTCTCTGTTTTGCCAGAGCACACTCGTTATTCGATCTGAAGGTGTTGGGAACACTGTTCATTTGGTCCAGGCGACCCTCTCTTTGTAAATAAAGAGGCTGTTTGCTTGGGCTTGCTTTGCTGTGTCTCTAGCATTTTTAAATGTTATAATTATTATTTTTCCCTGTTCATTCTTTCACGTCATCCGCAAGAGACTTTTCTTTTCATAATTTGTTTACCCGTTTACAGTTCTGACGAGTGGGAACGAAACCAGTCGACTGGTGCTGTTCTGTTTTAAAATTTATTTCTTTTGGCCTTTAGTAAAAAAAACAAAATAAATGCATTTAACGCCATAATACGTTTTAGTACAGAAAAAAGATATTTGAATATATATATATATATATATATATATATATATATATATAATCATATCACCCCTAGCAAGTCATTTTACTGCCACTGTTTTGCAGGGGTTACATAGGAAGAAAGTTATTAGTGACCGGTTATACGGGATGTTAGGAAGTGGGTAAAAGAAGGATGAGAAAAAGGTTGCACACACCTGTATTAAAAGGATTGAAGTAATTTTAAAATATCGAGATGATACGATGATGATAGCCGAAGGCACGTGTGCAGAAATTCTATGTATTATCTGATCTCCTTGTGGATGTTTCTCTGTCGGTGAATTCCAGAAATACAACGAGCAGAATATCTGAACAACAGAAATTTGTATGAAAATGAGAACAAATTATGAAAATAATGTATTTTCTTACTAGAGATGTTCACGCTTGAAAGGGAAGTAATCCTGAGAGAACTTCTTTCATGATTCATGAATGGCGGTTACAATCTAAGCCACATTAGATATCCAGATGGCACAGAGTGGGTAGCATGTATGGCGCAGTGGATATCGACTCGGAAGGACAAATCGGGGAGCCGAGTTCGAATTCAATTTGAAATCCTTGTATTCACTTACCTTACGCACAAATACCCCTGAGAAAGGTTTTAATCTCTTTCTTCCTTCTCATGGGTTAACTAATAGGACAGATTGCGTTCTATAGACTTGGCTGGCAACCGCAGAATTTAAGGGCAACCTACTGCGAGATAATCTTCTGCCCAGTCATTCATGATCGCCCAAATTGTATTATGTATGGGACTTAACTGACCGACTGAATATAATAGTTGGAAACATGATTAAGGCTTCTACTGAGAATAAAGCAGAGGATAAGTTTTCTATTGTAATGAAGTAACAAACTGATATCCTATTAATTACTACTTAATAATGTAATACATCTCTTCTCCCACTAGTTATGAGTCAAATAACATAACGGATTGGGTTGTATAGCCTTGGCTGGCAACCAGTGTACCGCAGAAAGCAATGGCAAGATTTTGCGGGATAATCTTCTGCCGCTTCATTCATGTCTCTTTCGAAAGTTGATCGCCCAAGGCGTTTATCACGTATGGCACTTAACTGACTGACTGAATATTATATTCAGTCAGTCAGTTAAGTGCCATAGCTGGAAACATTATTAAGGCTTCTACTGGGCATAAGGTGGGGGGTCGATTTCCTATTGTTTTGAAGTAATAAACTGATCCCCGACTAATTACTACCTAATAATATAGTACATCACTTTCGCCATCTAGTTATGAGTCAAATAATAGGACAGATTATGTTCTATAGCTTTAGTCGTCAACCAATCTACCGCAGAAAGCAATGTCAACCTACTGCGGGATAATCTTCTGCCCAGTAAGTCATGTCTCTTTCAGGACATGATCGCCCAAGGCGTTTATCACGTATGGCACTTAACAGACTGACTGAATATAAGAGCTGTAAACATTATTAAGGCTTCTACTGGGCATAAGGTGGGGGTTCGGTTTTCTATTGTCATGAAGTAATAAACTGATTCCCCACTAATTAATACTTAATAATATAATAAATCTCTTCTCCCTCGAGTTATTAGTCAAAGAACAGGATAGATTGGGTTCAATAGCCTTGGCTGGCAACCAGCGTACCGCAGAAACCAATGCCAAACTATTGCAGGATAATCTTCTGCACAGGCATCCATGTCTCTTTCGAAACATGATCGCTCAAAGTGTGTAACACGTATGGCACTTAACTGACTGACTGAATATAATAGTTGGAAAAATGATTAAGGCTTCTATTGGGCATAAAGTAGGGGATTGATTTTCTATTGTTATCCCCACTAATTACAACTCAGTATGATACATCTCTTCCCTCTCTGGCTATGAATCAAATAACAAGACAGATTTCTTTTGAGACATGGTCGCCCAAAGCGTTTATCACGCTGACTGACTGAATATAATAGTTGGAAACATGATTAAGGCTTCTACTAGGTATAAAGTGGGAGATCGGTTTTCTATTGTTATGAAGTAATAAACTGATCCCCCACTAATTACTACTTAATAATGTAATACATCTCTTCTTCCTGTAGCTGTGAGTTAAATAACAGGATAGATTGGGTTCTATAAATTTGGCTGGCAACCAGTGTACCGCAGAAATCAATGGCAAACTATTGCGGGATAATCTTCTGCCCAGTCATCCATGTCTCTTTCGAAACATGATCGCCGAAAGAGTGTATTACGTAGAGCACTTAACTGACTGACTGAATTACTACATAGAAGGCAGACATTTTTCAAACAATACTGTTGAATGCATAGTCGCCCGGAAGAAGACTAGACAAAGATTTCAACTACAAATTGATCGTAGCGAAATGAACCAAGTACATTTGACACTTGTCGTTTTTATAAAGAAATACACAAATAAACGGTGCATTAATGGTAGGAAGAACTTTGATTTAATAAGACTGTTTAATGTTAGTAGAAAAAATAGTTTTTAATGCGGGGAGAAAATTTCAAAAAAGTAAACAATCTGACCAAAGCCAATTCCCGGAAGAAACTGTTCAGTTCGTACCAGAGGCCGACAAGAAGACTGTGAAGTGAACTCCAAGCATAAGCATGAGGAATTCGCACAAAGAGCTAAAGATTTCGGATAGGTCATTATGAATGATTGTGAAAGATGATTTATGGCTGAACCCATACATGATTCAACAGCTGCTATCAAGTATGGTTTGACTGAAGGAAGAAAATATTGGAGGATACGCAACGTTCTGCAAACAAAATTTTCGTTTCATCGGTGGAGAAGCTTTTTAAGAATACAGGCTGTGGTTAAGTACCATACCGATAGGTTTTTACGCGACTTCTTTTGGAAAGGTCTACTAATATGTTAGAACAGATTTCAAGGCATAGAAGCCAAGTAACATGTTCTGGAATGATGTTACTTCTAATTTTGAAATCGCCCTTGATGCTCATTAGAATCATATAATGATTCTGCTTGTTCCTTAGTTACTTAGTTCGTCCGTCCGTTACGCCACTGAAGAAAGATAACACACTTACTCTCTACACGAGCTTTCCTTCCCCTTTTTACAATCTTCTCAGCCTTTCTCTCACCTTTGCCAAACGGAAACGTAGTAAAGAGTGAGAGAGAAGGAGGAGAGAGCTTATAGCATTACCGTAGCTGTGCCGTGTCAATGAAAATATAAATAAAATTAAATCTCTCTCTATATATAAGGCAATCTGTGAGTCTGTGTGTGACTGTTACCTATGCACGCCTACATTTTTTAAGCTACGCCATTCAAACTTTCTAGGGACACATATCTACAGGGAAGCCAGGTCGACACATACTTTTTGAATTTAAGTTCAACAAACTTTCCCTTTCGCACTTTTAGGCCAATGGAGCCGATGTTTACATTTGCTCCGTAAAACATCTAAGATCTAAGATGGTTGCTGAATTACGTCACAGAAACCAAATCACACGTGTCAAACGCCACTAAAATATTTTTATTAAAAAAAGGAACCTTTATATTTAATTTTTATTCCGACGTTTTAAAATTTTATTTCGTTAACAAAAAATTGTAAATATTTTTCCCCGCAATTTTGAAACAAAAGAAATATTAAAAAAACAACGTTTTTCAAACAAAAACAAAATATGTAAGATAAAAAGTGGTATCTTCTCCTACTACAGAAATGTTCTGAGTTGCACGGGCAACGCCAGGTTATGATGCTAGTTAATTATAAATCCAAAAATGATAATATAAAATAATTATAACAACTATAATTATCAGTAATTCACACTTTTTAAACGAATGAAAATCAACCACACTTATTATCTTCTCCACTGACACACACGGATATTCTCAGTATCGGATAGGCATCAACACAGACAGGGCGCTAACAGGTATCCCATCGAAAAGCCATGATCTTCTTCTTCTTCTTCTTCTTCTTCTTCTTCTTCTTCTTCTTCTATGTGCCCTGTCCTTTCAGTACGTAAGCGATCATGGCTTACCACGTCTCTCTATCCCTGGTAGCTCTTAGCACGCTTTTTCCTGTTACAACATGCAACTCACGTTCTGTCATTCATTAGCTCAACCTCATGTATCTAGAATATAAATGATTTAGGTACCTCCAATCAATTTTTAGATACCTAAATTTAAAATGAAAGTTTAAAAATAAATATTCTATCTTCAAGTTTTAAAATTAGGTCTATTTTGAACGTCATGGGATTAAGGTTAGTACTTCCAGTAATCGAAATACACTGGTGTATTTTCAACTGAAATTATATCCATTGGAATGTGAAATGTTTCGAAAAAAAAATTTAAATTTTACATCATTTTTTGAAATTGTTGATTGATCGACACATTTACGTAAACAGTAGCCAACTTTCTGTTTAAAAAATCTGGAAAAGAAAATACATCGCAGACACTTTTTGAAAACCAATTGTTTCAATTGAAACTTACCTTAATCTGATTTCACACAATAGTAATTCCTTACTTTATAAAAATAAAAAAGAAACTTATCTTAAATACAGTAGTCCTACTATCAACGTAATACGAGGTGCCGATTGATTGAATTATGACAGCTTCCGGCTGCCAACAACCTAGTATGGCGACGGACGTGCCAATTTTTTATATATGTAAAAAAACCGGTTTCTGTTTTTTAAGTGCATAGCTAACCATAACATAATATTTTCATCAATTGCATCATATTTTATACAAAGTTCGTTTAGCATTATAGCTGGATGATTGAATATGCTTTCTAAATAAATAAAAAATTAAATTGCTTTTAAAATAATTTTACAATTTAATCACAAAGAATGAAATTAAAATAATCCAGCAAAGTTATGAAATATTATGCTAATTATTAATATTTTTATTATGCATTCTTCATAATTATTAGTAACAAAAAAAGGTAAAAATATCTAATTTAATTTTTACATAAATGTAGATGTTATAATTAAGTATCTATTTTTATACATGTCAATGTATTTATGCAATATCTTGAATAGAATAGACTTTCATTTTCAGGAATATTTTGTGGCCCTGAATAGGGCAGTGGTGTTTTTTTAATTGGCTATTCAATCCTCCTCATTGCTTAGCTGCTTTTTCAGGTTCAGCTCTTGCATCACATATTGGGACACCAACTTCAACTTAATACTTATCAAATTGATAGTAGATCTTATAACATGGATATAAACATGGCAAAATTGGAAGTAGCTAAATTACAAAAATTTTAATTTTATGCTTTAGTTTTTTATTACGTAGTAATAATAAAAATGTAACAGTATTTTCAGCAGTTAATTTCTTTATAGAATTTTAGTTTAGCATTATAGCTGGATGATTGCATATGCTTTCTGAGTAAATAAAAATAAAAATTTCTTTTTAAATATTTTTACAATTTAATAAGAAAGAACAAAATTAAAATAACCCAGCTAAGTTATGAAATGTTATGCTAATTATTAATATTTTTATTATGCATTATTCATATTAATTAGTAAGATAGCTAGGTAAAAATATGAAATTTAATTTTTACATAACTCTAGATGTTATAAATAAGTATCTATAATTTTTGTACATGTCATACTGTATTTATGCAATATCTTGAAGAGAAAGTAATTTCGGGAATACTTTGTGGCCCTGAAAAGGGCCGTGGTGTTTTCGTAATTGGCTCTCCAATCCTCCTCACTGTTTAGCTGCTTTTCCAGGTACAGGTATGTAGGTATCTCCCTTAATTTGATAACTAAGGGTAAAAATAATTTTATAACATGTGTTTTGTACAATCATTTACAATTTAAAATAGAACATGAAAGTAGGAGTTAATCAATAAAAATGCATAACTTCAGTAGTAGGATTAGGCTATGAAATATAATAGAAAAAACGTGCTTTTTCATTCAATTGAAAATTAAAAAAAAGAAATATTTTCCAGTTTGTTTTAATCTTAGCAAGGCACCATAAAATTGTAGTATATATGTTTCTTAGAAACATTCTGCAAACACAAATTGAAATTAAACATATTTTATTTTAATTCCAACTTTCCTCTTGATTATTTTCATTGTGAACATAGGTATCTCCCTTAATTTGATAACTAAGGGTAAAAATAATTTTATAACATGTGTTTTGTACATTCATTTACAATTAAAAATAAACTTTAAAGTATTAGGTTAAAATTGAAAATGCATAATTTCATTAGTAGGATTAGGCTATGAAATACAAAAGAAAAACTTGCTTTTTCATTCAATTGAAAAGAAAAAATGAAACCTTTTCCAATTTGTTTTAATCTTGGTTTAGGTACCATAAAATTGTAGTATATATTTGTTTCATAGACCCATTTTGTAAACACACATTGAAATTAAACATTTTTTTAAATTCCAACTTTTCTCTTTTGTCTTTTTTTGTGCACAATAAAAAAAGAAAAACAGAAAAGTTGGAATTTAACAAAAATGTGTTTGCAAACTGTGTCTAACAAACAAATATGTACTACAATCTTATGGTGCATAGGCTAAGATTAAATCAATTTGGAGAAGGTTTCATTTTTCTTTTCAATTGAAAGAAATAGCCATTTTCTCTATTTTATTTCATAACCTAATCCTACTAATGAAATTACGCATTTTTATTGTTTAACTCCTACTTTCCCCCCCTTTTTTTTAATTGTAAATGAATTTAAAAAGGAAAACATGTTATAAAATTATTTTTACCCTTAGGTATCAAATTATGGAAGATACCTATGTATCTTCCATAATGTGATGTATCGGGGTAAAAATAATTTTATAAAATGTTCTTTCTTTTGGTACATTCATTTGAATTAAAAAAATAAAAGTAGGAGGATAACAATAGAAATGCATACTTTCAATAGTAGGATTAGGCTATGAAATAAAGAAAAAAAGGCTTTTTCATTCGATTAAAAAGAGAAAATGAAAGCTTTTCCAAATTGTTTTAATCTTAGCCTATGCACCACAACATTTTAGTACATATTTATTTCTTAGTCACATTTTGCAAACACACCTTGAAAGTAAACATTTGTATCCCTAATAATTTCTTGTATGAATCATTACCACGTGCCATTGGAATGAACACCCAAAAAAAAGCAAAACCAAAAAAAAGAACTTTTGATGTTTTTTCTAAATTCTGTCAGGTAGATAGATTCACAATTAATATTAAAAATGATGAAACTAATAAGTAAAAAATATAAAACTTACTTTAAATATTTAAAGTCTGACTTGAAATGACTTTTTCCTTGAGCGATTCACAGACACGCATGAAAAGAATAGCAGCAAGGACCTTCAGGGTTTATATACGGAAAAATTTTATGTAAGGGCAAAAAACCCTTAAGTCACGTGACCTTTTACAGATTTATATCGCTTATGGGCACGCGTACATACCAAAAAACGGGAAATTAACATGCAAATATAAAGAGTTTTAATTAAATTACCAAAAATAGCTACCCTTTAAGAGTAACTGTTTAAATTTTTCGATTAATAAATATATTTGCCACACATTAATTAAAAAAACATCTGAGAGACCTATAAGGAGAAAATTGTAAAAGACTTACGAAACCTTTTAAATTACTTAATAAAAATATTAAAAATAAAAACAATTCTTATAAAAATTCATTACTAACGGAAAAAAGGTTTTTTTTATTCAGACGATGACACAATTTTAATTTATGTTTATAAAAGCAATTAAAAGTTTACCAAAATAAAAATTGGCATAGTCTTATTGCATTTTTGTTTTCCTAATTCAGAGCAGATTTTCTAAAAGGTGGCGTGTTTTGAAGAAAAAAAGACAGTAGATTTGCTATCCTTAATGACTCCTGAATTTAATGAAAACTATATGTTGTGACCTAGTCGCACCTTTCGACATTTCTAGAAATTAAATATTGGCGGGTAACAAATTAAAAAACAAATATTTTTTACGAATATTTTATAAAAATAAATATTTCAAAATTCATTTCAGTCATTTGTGATTAAGTCCTGACATTTTCATGAAAATCTGACGATTATTTGATTTTTGCAAGAATTTCCAAATTAATGTGTCTTTCACAGTCAAAAAATGCCTTCGCGTAATATTAGGTTTTGACGTAATAAAATCTAGCGTCAATTTATCCCTTTCACTGACGAGAGAAAAAAAGATTTTCAACCATTAAATGAGCCTTTTAGAACCTGTTAGAACAATTGTAAAAATTTGTAAAAATAATTAAAACATACTTTGATCTATCTTCTTTATGATAGCATAAACATTTTGCCGAGAAAACTTTGTTTTTATTTAGTTTGAGGCCTTTTACTTCAGACTATGCTAATTTTCTCACGGTAAAATTGGGTGTACTTATATAAATGTATAGAAAATACATGGTCACAAAATGGTGTATCAGTTTTTTTATTGATTATAATATAGATTTGATCCCCCTCTTTATATCCAAAATTATAATTTCTTATAAACATTTGGTATATATCTTCTTCTATGTGCCCTCTCCTTTCAGTACGTAGGCGATCATGGCTTTCCACGCCTCCCTATCCCTGGTGGCTCTTAGCACGCTTTCTCCTGTTAAAACATGCAACTCTCGTTCTGTCATCCACTAGATCAAGCCCATAAATCTAGAATATAAATGTATAGAATCTACCATGGTCACAAAATGAGGGATCAGTTTATTCATTGATTATAATACGGATTTGATCCCCCACTTTATATCCCGCATTATAATTTCTTATAAACAGTTGGCATATATATTCTTCTTCTATGTACCCTGTCCTTTCAGGAGGTAGGCGATCATGGCTTTCCACATCTCCCTATCTCTGGTAGCTCGTTCCATCATCCACCTGATGAGGTCCTTTAAATATGTTATCCGTTGCGTTCCGCTGTCTCTTTTTCCCTGTATCTGACCTGTTAGTATCAGGTTCACCAAGCCCTCTTTCCTCATTGCATGTCCAAGGAATTTCAACTGTACCTTCCTGAGGCTAAGTATTAATTTCCTTTTTGTTTCCATCATTTCCAAAATCTCATCATTGCTCACATGCTCGATCCATGATATTTGCAGCATCCTTCTCTAGAACCACATTTCAGTTGATTCAAATTTTTCCTTCATCATTGATTATATTGTCCAGCATTCACTGCCATATCGAAGGACTGATATCACATCCAGTACTCTTTTTTCTTTCTTTTTTTTCTTTTTTTTGTTTCTAGCGAAATTTTCTTGTTTTTTAATAGTTTACTCAACTTCTAGAATGCCTCCTTCGCCATGCCAATTCGCCTTCGGATCTCTATGTTGTACTTTCCGTTTTCTGTTATAACACTTCCCAGGTATTTAAATTTTTCTACCTGCTTGATTCTAGTATCTTTGACTTGTATTTGGCATATTGGGCTGCCCTTTTTACTGTTAACCATTCAGTCACATGTCTATATAAAATATAAGAGTGTTATATATCGCCGTACGACGACAAAACAACAAACACGCATATATAAAAATATAAGGTTATATTTTTATTAATGACGACGAACCGTGTGGAATAGAGAACGGAAGGGTGAGAGCGCACATAGAATGGGTTGACGGGAGTGTAGTCTTGCCTGTGGTGTTTCTCTGCTTCCACTGGCCGTTCTCTGCTGGCGAATCCGTGTGTCGAGGTCTTTATATAGTCTTCTAGAACCGGGACTTTCCTTCCGGTTTTGCCTCGCCCACGCAACGCCCACGTAATTCTAAGAGACACCTGATCTGTTTGCCTCCGTAGCCATTTCCGCCGCTGTCGGAAATAAGGTCAAACGACATCCGCTCCGGCCTCGACAGGATGTATTTCACAAACACCTGTCTTGTCGTTTCGCCGCCCCCTTCACCGACGGGAAACACCATCGCTTGCATCACTTCCTCGGGTGGGGCCAGATTGTTATATTACAAGAGAAAGACGGTGGTATTTTATTTATTGTTTAACTGATGAGTCTTTCTTATTCTGATTCATATTTGCTCCATATTTCATCACAAATTCAGGATATATCCTCGGTATTACAATCTCTCGTGTCTACCACATCATATAACAACTACATAATAAATAATACTCGTCTTCTTGTTTTAATATCTTTCTTTTCTTCTTTTACTGATAGTTTTGTATATATTAGAGTGCTTAGAATTATTTAGTTATAACCGTCGTACAAAGTGTTTGTTTAACAATATTGCTACGGCACGTCTGTTTTCTTTAAGTTATGATTTGAAATTGTATCAAAATAATTAAATTTATTAGAAAGGGGTGTGTACAAATGTCTCCATTTTCCTTGCGAAAATACGGTTATACCGCTAATTAAATTCACAAAGCGAATGAGACGCAGTCATCGCGTTGAAATGCAAACGAAACACGAGTAACATGACGGGGATAAGATTTTTCTGTAAATTTTTTTTAGTCGATTACTTAGTGAGAGCTGTACGCTTTTCATATGAGATATCTGAAAACGTTGCTCCGCATCAGTTCGTAGGACACAGTTCCAGACACGGAAGCACTCGAATGAGCTGACAGGGAGAATATCCACGCCACACAGGCCGGACAAACAGCATGGAAGAGAACCGCCTCCCAAAGCGGCTCTTCTCCTGGGTGCTCAAAGAAGAAAATCGATCTCATGCACAAGATTAGCATGTCTGATGCGACTCAATCAAAACAATTCTATCAAATTCTGAATCGTAACGCATCCATAAACTGCAGTAAAAAGCGAAATCAGCAAAAGATCAGGTAAAAACTTTCCTTCCCAGCCACCCATTTTATGCCCACACTTCAGAGCGAAGATTGACCTGACTAGCCGTCACCGTACCTATAATGGTTAGTAGTAACGTGTAAAAAAAATGGCCATCTTTGCTCGCGGAAGACGAAAATCATTATCATCCAAAACTATTAAGAGAACAGTTTAGTATAAATAGTATGGAACTCTTTTGTAATTTTTTTTCATTCCACCCGAAGAATTTGCATATGTAAGTATTTTCATGCGTTTTAAGGGTTGATTCTGGATAATAAGAATGGGTACCTTAAGATGTGGATGTGCGTTGTGGTACAGTGGATATCGGCTCGGAACGAGAAGCCGGGGAGCCGAGTTCAAATTCCAGTTGAATACATTGTATTCACTTACGCGGAAACACCCTTGGGAAAGGTATTAAACCTTCTCTTCCTTCCAGTTATGGGTTAAATAGCAGGACAGATTGGGTTCTATAGCTTTGGTCGGCAACCAGTCTACCGCAGAAAGCAATGGCAACCTATTGCGGGATAATCTTCTGCCCAGTCAGTCATGTCTCTTTCGAGACATGATCGCCCAAGTGTGTATCACGTATGGCACTTAAATGACTGACCTTAAGATGTTCTTCAAAAATTACAATCATTTTTCGTAAAATGATATGGAAGTTGGGCTAATATCACATTACTTCGTCGGAGATCATACATTCTCCATTAAATCTTTTGTTTAAATTTGATTTTGCGAAAAACCTTATAAATCAATTTGAGTAGCACATTAGGCGTAGTATGTCAAATGGGATTCAGTAAAACTGCCACATTTTGAAGAAATTGTAATTAGTATTTCTCTTTGTATGAAGGTTGGAAATGATTTGAATCAGGAGTTTTCCTCTTTTATGTCTACTTTTTAAAATGTTTTTTGTGTGTGATCGTTCGTGTTCGTTAAAATATGTCTGATGTCTTTGTTTCGTTAAAAAAAAACGGAAGATCTCTTTTTTGTGAAATATGACGCTATCATAGCTGTCGTTTACTTTCGAAATGACAACAAACTTTTGAATTTTAAGAACTAATTGCATTCGGTCAAATTTTGATTGTGCGTTTATGCGGTAAAATTATAATGATATTTGTATCGTCATCATTATTATAATTTATTTGTCACCATCATTAGTATTATTATTGATTTTTCATCATCATCATCATCATCATCATTATTATTGATTTATCATCATCATTATTATTATTATTGATTTATCACCATCATCATCATCATTATTATTATTGATTTATCATCACCATTAGTATTATTATTGGTTTTGCATCATCATCATCATCATCATTATTATTGATTTATCATCATCATTATTATTATTATTGATTTATCACCATCATCATCATCATTATTATTATTTATCATCACCATTAGTATTATTATTGGTTTTTCATCATCATCATCATCATCATTATTATTGATTTATCATCATCATTATTATTATTATTGATTTATCACCATCATCATCATCATTATTATTATTGATTTATCATCACCATTAGTATTATTATTGGTTTTGCATCATCATCATCATCATTATTATTGATTTATCATCATCATTATTATTATTATTGATTTATCACCATCATCATCATTATTATTATTGATTTATCATCACCATTAGTATTCTTATTGGTTTTGCATCATCATCATCATCATCATCATCATTTTTACTGGTTTATCATTATCATTATTATTATTATTATCGATTTTTCATCATCAGTATCATCATCAGTATTATTGTTTTATCATCATCATTAATATTATTGATTTTTCATCATCATCATCATTATTGTAAGTAATTTATCATCATCATTAGTATTGTTATTAATTTTTCATCATCATCAGTATTATTGTTTTATCATCATCATCGTCATCATCAGTATTATTATTATTATTATTATTATTATTATTGTTATAGTTGTTTTTGTTTTATTATTTTATCAGTGTTGTTTTATTATTCAAAACTAATATTTTTTTGGTTTCATTCCTATTAGTGTTATATTTTTTGTAAATGTAATATTCATCTTGTTTTATTATTATTGTTGTTATTTTGTTAGTATTATTAATATTCTTGTTTTATCACCATTGTCCTTCTTCATGCGTTATTAGTGTAGGTGTTTTTATTTCAATATTATTATTATTATTAATATTATTTCGTGAGATAGAATCAATGCTGAAGATGAGGCTTAAAGCAACAGAAATAGTGTTCTACAGAAGGATGCTGAGTAAACCATGTACGGAGAATGTGGGCAACAACGAAGTTTTAGAGTAAATGGAAACAAAAAAGAAAACATATACTTAACATCAGGAAATGGCATTTAAAACTTCTGGTGAACATAATGAGGACAGAGGGCTTGGAACGTCTGATAATCACATTGAAGGCAAGAGAGAGAGACAGAGAGACAGAGAGAGAGAGAAAGAAAATGTGAATAGCATATTTAGTGAGCTTGCGTAAACAAATGAGAAAATAACAGAAAGACAACATTTATTAAGAGATAAAAGTGACAAGAGGTTATGGAGAGCCATCATCACCTTGATAGGAAATGGCAAATAAAGAGAGAGGGAGAAAGAGAGAAAGAGATAGAAAGAGAGTGTTCACACACCTCAGCTGGATAGTAATTTTATTCTTTTACTATTTTGGTCTTGTACATTGTGGTACAGTGGATATTGGCTCGGAACGAGAAACCGGGGAGCCGAGTTCGAATTCCAGTTGAATCCATTGTATTCGCTTACGCGCAAATACCCTTGGGAAAGGTATTAATCCGTCTCTTCCTTCCAGTTATGGGTTAAATAGCAGGACAGATTGGGTCCTATAGCCTTGGTCGGCAACCAGTCTACCGCAGAAAGCAATGGCAACCTACAGTGGGATAATCTTCTGTCCAGTCAGTCATGTCTCGAAAGAGACATGATCGCCCAGTCATGTAGCACGAATGGCACTTAACTGACTGACTGACACTATCTGGATTAATGCTGTTTCTGCTGCTGTCTCAATAAGCATTGAATTTTACAGGATGAAATTGCTAGCACCCATGTCCATCATCTTTTGTGAGTGGTTTTCCCTTAGAGTACCTTGTGTTATTTTTGAAGTTGTTCTACATCTAAGTACTGATCAGGATTGATACTACTTAAGCAGTGAACAAATTAAAAACATTGTTTTGTGGTGTGTTCGTTTGGCTGTTTGATGAGCGGCATATTCATCTCAGTGTTCTCGATAGGCTTTAATTAGAATCTGTAATGTGATAGGTCCCAACTTGGCAACTCGACTCCAGCCATTTTCTCACCAACCGGATGTGGCTTTCCTCTGTCTATTCTACTATATTAATGGCTTCTGCTCCGACGATCTTAAGTCACTGGTTCCCTCACCACAAGACTTTATTCGTGCAGTCAGACTGGCAACAAGGTTCTACCCATTTACAGTTAGTTCAGCCAAATACAGCTTACAATTCAACTCCAGAAGCTTCTTTTCTTGCACTTGACGCCTGTGAAACTTCCTTCCATATTCTTGAATTCGCGACGGCTACAACCTCCAGGAATATAAATGCAATGTCAATTCTCATCTCTTATCCACTTGACTCCAGTCCTTTCTAAATCATTACGTGTATCTTGTTCTTTTCTCTTCTCTCTACCTTCGCAACTGTCTTCCCACCTGTATTTCCATCCTTCTCTTGCCCTTTCTCTGTCATCCCCTGCAACTGGTCCGTCTTTCTCTTTACTCTCCACTTGTCTAAACTTTTACTCTTATGCAGGCCTCTGTGCATCAGTGGCGTTACCGCCTTGCTTAAGGTGAAACGATTGCTCAGCTGTGATACAGCAAAACAGATCTGTCTCCGGGTGACATGAAATAAAATATATATATATATATATATATATATATATATATATATATATATATATGTATGTATATATAAATTCAGCTTATTTATTGAAAGACCCTCGTAGAAATCTTTATGCCGAAAAATCGCCCTTATTTATTGAATGACCCTCGTAGAAGTCTTATACTGAAAAATCTCCACTATTTATTGAATGACCCTCGTATTGTCTGACAATAAAAACACCGTTAAAAATTACCAATATTTTTCTATTCATATTAAACAATATTGGAACATATGCCAGAACAAACAAAAGAAATCAAACAAAATATTTCATATAACCAGTATGAAAACAATCAAAATTAATACGAATTTGTTATATTGATGAAATTTCATAGTGTGAAACTATTTAGAAGTTGCGATATATAAAAAATATAAATAGAATATTTATAAGTAATATATATTTGAACATAGTTAAACATAGTTCAAGCTGTTATCTCCTGGAAACACAATGACAAAAAAAACAAACAAACATTATTCTCTTTTCTTCCTGTCTTCTCAATATTTGTTTGGGGTTATTACGAGGGTCATTCAATAAAGATAAAAGCTTACTTTTTTATTTTTCAACGTAGTCTCTCAGCAGTGTTACACACTTTGCCTATCTCCGCTCAAGCTTCCGTATTCCCTCAGTGAAACTTTGAACTGATGTCTCAGCCAATCGCTCACAGCACTTTTGACTTCACCGTTACTTTCCAATTTGTGCCTCTTGTGAACGTTTTCAAGGAACCAAACAGGTGAAAGTCTTAAGAAGCAAGGTCTGGGCTGTAAGGGGAATGATGGAGCAGTTCCCAGCCCACCTCGGTGATGGTCTGCACCGTCCGGGCTGCTGTGCAAGACCTTGCGTTGTCTTGATACAAGACTACTCCATGTGACTGATGACCATGGAAAATTTTGTGTTCTGTCCCAACAAAGACCTTGCAATGTCATCCACTGTCACCCTTCTGTCAAACTGAATGAGGTCATTGACTGATTCGATCCCCTCAGGAGACCTCACTTCTTTAGGCCTTCAAGGCCAGTCTTCCTCCTCAACACTGCTCCGTCCTTCTTTAAACAATTTAGCCCACTTGTAGACATTTTTGGGGTGAAACATGTGGCACCACACGCAGTTGACATTCTCATATGAATTTCAACTGGTTTGCACCCTTCAGCAGCGAAATACTTAATAACTGACCTCTGTTCAATCCTGGATCATACTTCTTGGGCGGCCAACTTTGTTGATCACCAAAATTATCAAAGTTCTTTTTTTTTCAATCTGCAAAGAAAATTAAATCCATTTGAAAAAAAAATAAAATAAAAAATAAAAAAATAAGCTTCTATCTGTATTAGAAGTCCTGATACCAAAATACCAAAGTCCTGATACCAAAATACCAAAGTCCTGATACCAAAAAATTAACTTTATTTATTGAATGACCCTCGTATATAACATCCCGATAATTAAATTAATGGTTTTATAATAGCTTGAGAAGTGGTATATAAACCTAAGACCAAATCACACTTAAAATCTGATCATTTAAGTCTTCAGACTGCAAATCCTTGATTACTATGTATGGGGCCCTATTGGGCAAGAGATTGCTGAAACTCATTCGAACTCCAAAGAATAACTGAAGACAAAGAATATGGCAGCATTCACCAACTTGAAAAAAGAGCACACAGAAGAGATTCAAGAGAACCCAAAATCATATGGAGACCGTGTTTCATGACAATGGCAATTTCATTGAATGAATTTATTCTTTATTATGTCAAAATATTTCTTGTGTTATTTCGGTAAATGTATCTATTAAAATCCATGTTATGTTCATTTCTGCGTAATTTAGATTGCAATTTATCCATCACGCGATGAATCTATGAAATTATCCATCTATGAATCTAGCTATGAATCTATAAAACTATTATGCACATATCTATTTGTCTATCTATCTATCTATCTATCTATCTAGCTATCTATCTATCTATCTGTCTATCTTATCTGTCTGTCTGTCTTGTTGTCTGTCTGTCTTGTTGTCTGTCTGTCTGTCTTATTGTCTGTCTGTCTGTCTTGTCTGTCTTGTCTGTCTTGTCGTCTGTCTGTCTGTCTTGTCGTCTGTCTGTCTGTCTGTTTGTCTGTCTGTCTTTCCATCCATCTTGTTTATAAATGGAACTTTGTCTGTGTCCGTTACCTATATACTCCGAAATGCCTGAACCGATTTTGTTGAAAATTTACATAGTTGTACTATAAGCGTCTGCGAGTGTTCTTAGCTAGATTTTGTGTCAAGGTACCCTCGATAAATATCGAAAATCGATAATCGAAAAAATAGGTTTATAGAAGGAGTGGTCCGCTTTTAATCAAATTTGATACACTCATAGACAAAGACATTTAGAAGTTTCAAGACTGCAGTTCTTACAATAGTGCAGAAAATCAATAATATATATATATATATATATATATATATATAAACGGCAAGCTGTATCTGTGTGTGTGTTTATCTGTATGTATGTCCTTTATACAAATCCAGAATTTTTAACCGATTCTCACCAAATTTACACAAATATTATTTAGGCTGAGTCTGAGCTTCACGGCCATGGATTAGTTTTAAAGCTTTCATTACACCCGAGCTACGCCGGGCTATACTGCTAGTATATATATATATATATATATATATATATATATATATATATATATATTCTAAACAGATAATGTTAAATATAACAGAGACAATGAATGTCTATTTCGTTTAATCATGGGCCGTTCTAAACATGCTATTTTGGCATTAATTTAAAAAATTCACCATCGTTTGCATAATTTTTTATGAAGTTGGATCTAAGATTTCGGCTGACATGAGCCATCTTCAGAGAGGTTACAGTGACCTTAACATAAAAACATCCACCATCAAAGACGATTTTATCTTTTGTTGATATAAACTTTGCTAAGCAACGATAACAGTTACCAAAAAGCAAACGCAGTTAGTAAATTTGTAATGCGGATCTATAACCTCACACCTGAGAGCTCGAAATGCTAACAGAACCATATGTTTAAATGCAATGTAATGTGCTATGACCAGATTTAGACGCAATTTTATTAAGTGTGCGTGGTTTTGATTTAATGTAGATGGCCTCCAGTATCTGAAGGATTGTTTAAAGTGTGTATTCGTGAGTTTTAGTGTACTGTTGACTAAAATATATCTGATATTCCCTAGATGGATATGTTTTTTTTAAGAACCAACTTAATAAAAAATATCCAAATGTTCGATAATTTTTTTCTTTATTTTTACCTGAAATGAAAACCAAAATACGATGTTTAGAAAGGCTCATTATTAAATATAATAGACATTCATTGTCTCTTATATGCAACAGTATACTTTTAGAAAATTATCTGCTGCCTCGATACTCTATAATGGCTTAGAGCACTCTGGCTATTGGGGTATAATGAAAGCTAAGATCTGCCTTCTTCTACCGAACGCCCATAGCCCTGTTTTAAAATCGCCGACTGACGCCAATTCGGTAGGGTTTCAATCCTGGATTTAAAACGATCGGAGTCTAACCGTACTGATGGACTGTGATACAGCGAAACAGATCTGTATGCGGATGACTATATATATATATATATATATATATATATATATATATATATATAATTCAGCAAGTAACAAGTAAACAGTAGTATTAAAAATTGCTCAATACAAATTTAAGTAATAAAAGAATTAAAAGAGATTTGCTATTACTATTTTGCTATTCATGACTAAATCCACCGTTTATTTTAAACTATATATTTTCGTTTTAAAAGTAGAGAATATCAGTAGACCGTTACGCCTGATGAAACCAGAAAGTTGTCACGTATGTTTAAATTGTCGTCTGTCGCCTATGGCTTAGTAGTAGAATCGCCGACTGATGTCAATTAGGTCTAGTTTCAATCCTGGCTAACAGCAATCGGATGTCTAATCGTGCAGATGAGTTGCGAAACAGATCTGCCTTCCGATGGGATGACTATATATATATATATATATATACACCTCCAAGTGAAGAGGACTCAAGGTTTTTTTTTTTAATTTTGAGTGCTCTTTCAATTATTTTATTATAAACAGTGCTCAATATAATGAGTATTATAGAGCTTAATATAATATAATATAATTATATGGTTATGTCAATTTTTCATTGCCAAATGGAAATTTCTATGTTTCGAGGTTCTCATCAAGAAGTTGTCATTTAAATATAAATCATCTGCACAACCACACCAACATTGCCTGATGATGAGTACCTATCTCGAAACATAGAAATTACCATGTCGCAATGTAAAATTGACATAACCATATATATATATATATATATATATATATATATATATATATATATATATATCCCGGCGTTGTTTGGGTGTAATGAAAGCTGGAGCTCAGACTCAGCCTAAAGAATAATTGTGTGGAGTTTGGCGAGAATCGGATAAAAATTCTGGATTTGTATAAAGGACATACAGACAGATAAACAGGCATGCACACAAACATCTTGCCTTTTATATATATATATATATATATATATATATATTATCGATTTTCTATTGTAAAAACTGCAAACTTGAAACTTCTGAATATCGATTCTTATGTCTTTGTCTATGAGTGTATCAAATTTGATTAAAAGCGGACCACTCCTTCTATAAACCTATTTTTTCGATTATCGATTTTCGATATTTATCGAGGGTACCTTGACACAAAACATAGCTAAGAACATTCGCAGACGCTTATAGTACAACTGTGTAAATTTTCAAGAAATCGGTTCAGCCGTTTCGGAGTCTTTTAGGTAACCGTCACACACACACACCGACCCACACACACAGACACACAAATTTCAATTTATAAATATCTTTATATATATATATATATATATATATATATATATATATATATATATATATACTGACCTTTCTAATATGTATATTGAAAAGTCAGTTAATTTGGATAATTTAAACTTAAAGCATTCTATGAAATGTCTATACTAACCCTTGAGTGTAATATATGTCTTCTTTCCAAAACTATAATCTATAACCCACTATAATGACGTATAAACCAACTATTTAACCCTTAAATTTCCTATCCCATTTATAATTTTTGTTTTTTAATTGTAACTTATGTTAATTTCTATTTTTTCTCTAAGCGTGAATACTTTCATTGCCCAAATGTTTAAATTATTTTTATGAGACTGTGTGTGTGTATTGTATAAAATATATATATGTGTGTATGTAGGTATATATTTATGTATATGCTTTAGTTGTGTGTCTATATGTATATGCATATCTATATACATGTGTATATATATATATATATATATATATATATATATATGGATATACATGTATGTGCATGTGTATATGAATAAGTTTATTCGGATGTTCATTGTTATTTACATGTTTTTATGTATTAATTGCTCATTTCACATTTTGACATATTATCCTACTAGTCAAGTTTAAACCTTCTTCAAATTAAAAAGCTCTCCAGTAGTCTAACCATGTTATTATTATTCTATCACAATTTTTTTCAAAAATTTTGTTTGTTAAATTTTTAATATATATATATATATATATTATCGACTCTCCCGTCGATTTCGACATATGAGTGTCTAACACATTTAGACTACCACACAAAGAATTGTTTAAAATGTTGAAGGCTTGTGTAACACCATCCACATTTTTGGGAACTGCTGATAACAAACAATCGGTGCAGATGTCTGACACACATCCCATGAACAACAGACCTCAGTTATTTAACCCATAACTGGAGGGAAGGAACGGATTTTCCTTTTTCTAAGGGTACCATATGTATGTGAATCCATCATTTGACGGATGTGCGTTGACGGAGATATATATATATATATATATATATATATATATAGTCTTTATTCTTTCCTTCTGTTTCCTTTTCTTTTTTTAAATATATATAACTTTTTCTTTTCTTTAACGGTTAATGATAATTTTTTCTTGTCTTATTTTTTCGTTAACTTTCTGACATCTACCCCATTTGTCTGTTCTTTTTTCTTTTTCCATCTCTTCTCTTCTATGTGCCCTGTCCTTTCAGGGCGTAGACGATCATGGCTTTCCAGTTCTTCCTATCCCTTGTGGCTCTTAGCACGCCTTCTCCTCTTTCTGTCATCTACGAGCTCAAACCCATAAATCTAGTATATAAATGTATAGAAACTAGCATGGCCACAAAGTGGGGAATCATTTTATATATTTATTATAATATAGATTTGATCCCTCTCTTTATATTCAAATTATAATTTCTTATAAACATTTGGCATATATCTTCTTCTATGTGCCCTGTCCTTTCAGGGCGTAGACGATCATGGCTTTCCAGGTCTTCCTATCCCTAGTGGCTCTTAGCACGCCTGTTACACCCCGCAACCCCTATTTTTTCATCCACCTGACCAGGCCCTTCAAATATGTTATCCGCTGCTTTACTCTGTCTCTTTTTCCCTATATCTGGCCTGTTAGTATCACGTTCTCCAAGCACTCCTTCCTTATTGCATGTCCCAGGAACTTCAGTTGTCTCTTCCTGATGCTCACTATTAATTTTCCTTTCGTTGCTATTCTTTCCAACACCTCATCGTTGCTCACATGCTCGGTACATGATATCCGCAGCATCATTCTGTACAACCAAATTTGAGTTGCGTCAAGTTTTTTCCTCTTTTTCCATGATATTGTCCAGCATTCACTGCCGTATTGAAGAACTGGCATCACATAGCAATCCAGCACTCATTTCTTTGTTTCTAGTGAAATTTTCCTGTTCCTTAATACTCTACTTAGCTCATGGAATGCATCCTTGTGCTTTTGGATCTCAGGAATATAAATGTATAGAAACTGCAGTGACCACAAAGTGAGGGGTCAGTTTATATATTGATTGTAATATGGAATTGATCCCCCACTTTATAACCACTATGTTTCTGTAGAACCACATTTCGGCTGCTTCAAGTTTTCTCCTCATTTTCGATGATATTGTCTAGCATTCACTGCCGTATTGAATTACTGACATCACATAGTAATCTAGCACTCTCTTCTTTGTTTTTAGTGAAATATTCCTGTTTTAATACTTTACTCAGCTTCTGGGACGCGTCCTTCGCTATGCCCATTCGCATTTGAATCTCTGTATCGCACTTTCCATCTCCTGTTAGAACACTTTCTAAGTATTTAATTTTTTGTACTTGCTTGACTCTAGCATCCCCCACCTGTATTTGGCATTTTGGGTTGTTCTTTTTGCTGAGGACCATGCATGCATTTTTCTTGCAGTTTATTTGTAGTCTTTTTTGTTACTCTCTTCAGATACCTTCTGTAGGAGTTTTTTTAGTTTCGTTTCCCTATCTGCAATCAGCACTGTATCATCTGCGTACCTTCCAACTGTTGCATCCGATAACAAATAATGGCGTAGCATCTAGGGCCCTCAAAATATTGTCGCTGTACAAGTTGAACAGATCTGGTAGAAAGACACATCCTTGTCTTACGCCCCTTTCTATCTTTGTAAATCTGCTGAAATTGTTAACTGTCCGTCTGCATGCTGTTTGATGCCAGAAGATATTCTTGATTACTCTGACAATTTTCGCAAAAATGTCGAAGCTGCTGAGCATCTCTAGCAAATCTGTGTGGCGTATTTTGTCGAATGCCTTCTTATACTCAATAAAACATATGTACACATCCTTCTTCATTTGTAGTGCCATTTCGGAGAGCATCTTAATTATAAATATGACGTTCTTTGTGCCAATGTCTTTGACGAACTCGCACTGTTCCTGTCCTATCTCTGACCTGATTCTGCTTCTCGCTCTATTCATCAGTATTCTGACATTCAGTTTTATAATGTTACTCATTAAGGTGATAGTTCGGTGTAGTTCAAACTCGTTTGCAACTGGCTTCTTTGGCAGTGGTATAAAATTCGACTTACATAAGTCGTCTGGTATTATTCCAGTATTATAAATTTCATTTACTATTTCTGTAATTTTCTCTATGCCAAATTCTTCCAGGATTATCAGCAGCTTTTTTCCCTCACGACGTTTTTTTACTTTCCTCACCAATTCTTATTCCTGTGACACGGTCTTATTTTTTGATCTTTGATTCTTTAATACAATCAGTCAGTCACTTCATATACGCTTCAGGCAATCATGTCTCGAAAGTGACATGGCTCTCTTGGCAAAACATTATTTCGCAGTAGGTTGCTATTGACCAAGGCTATAGAACCCAATCTGTCCAAATATTTAACCCAAAGAGAAGAGTCGGATTAATACCTTCCCCAAGGGTGTTTGTGAAGGCAAGGAATACAACCGGAGTTCGAACTCGGCTCCCCGATTTGTCGTTCCGAGTCGATATCCACTGCGCCACAATGCACATTCTCTTTAATACAGACGTTTTATAAAAGTCTTTTAATACCGGGTCATGAATCCCTGTCTCTCACATTTTTTTTTATGTCTGGACGATAAATTTTAAATATTTTTTCTTCCTTAATTCCCCCCCCACCAAAAAAAAAAATTACTTTTTGTGTGTGGATATGTTTTTGGTTTGCTTCCTGTAAGTGAATTTTTGTAACATACTTCAATTAATAAATTTTTGTTTTTGATCGTTGCTGATGAAGCGAGGCTTGTCTCGCTGAAATAGCTACAATACTATTTCGCTAGTCTTGTCTAACACATCCAGTTATTTTAAACTTCCTGGTATGTGTTTAGACTACATCTTCTGTGTTCAAAAATGAAACATTAAGAAATCAGTTAGCCATTAATGCCTGACGATACTGAAAGTTTGAAAAGATGATAGCGTAAACGGTTGATCTACCGAATTTGGATATATAATTCTCGGTATAAAAAAAACTGACTGTCCCAATCCTGATGAATAGATCGAGAAGCAAAATTCGGACAAGAACAGTGCGGTTTCCTCAAAGTCACTGGAACAAATAATGTCGTATTTATGATTAGGAAGCTCTTTGAAAGGGCAATAAATTGAAGAAGGACTTACACCTGTGTTTTATTGATTATGATTATAGCATTCGACAAAATACGCCACAAAGAACTGATGGAAATGCTCGGCAGCCTTGACATATTTGGAAAAGACTTAAGAGTAATCAAGAATCTTTACTGGCAGCAAACCGCTTGTATAGGGACAGCTAATGAATTCAGCAGATATGCAAAGATAGAAAGGGGCGTAAGACAAGGATGTGTCTTTTCACCGGATCTTTTCAACTTGTACAGACCGCAGACACAGATAGGATATACTGATAGCAGAAACAGAAAGGAAACTACAAGGCCTCCTACAGAAGGTAACTGAAGAGAATGATAAGAAAGGACTACAAATAAACTGCAAGAAAACCGAATGCATGGTTATCAGTAAAAAAGGGGTGCCCAATATGCCAAATACAGGTCGGGGATACTAAAATCAAGCAAATACAAAAATTTACAAACCTGTGAAGTGTTATAACAGAAGACGGATAGTGCGACACAGAGATCCGAAGGCGAATTGGCATTGCGAAGGAAGCATTCCAGAAGTTGAGTAAAGTATTAAGAAACAGGACAATTTCGCTAGAAACTAGGAAGAGAATACTGGATTGCTATGTGTTGTCAGCTCTTCAATATGGTAGCGAATGCTGGACAATATCATCAAAGATGAAGGAAAAATTTAAAGCAACTGAAATGTGGTTCTACAGAAGGATAATGATGAGGTCCTAGAAATGATGAAATCAAAAAAGAAATTATACTGAGCATCAGAAAGAGACAGCTGAAGTTCCTGGGACATGCAATGAGGAAGGAGGGCTTGGAGAACCTGATGTTAACAGTCCAGATAGAGGGAAAACGAGACAAGGGAAAGCATCGGATATATTTGAAGGACCTAATCAGGTGGATGATAGAACGAGGCTTTCATGGTGTAACAGGAGAAGGCGTGCTAAGAACCACCAGGGATAGGGAGACGAGGAAAGCCATGGTCGCCTACGTCCTGAAGAGAGAGGGCACATAGAAGATGAACTCTCTGTATCTGTTTTCTACATATCTATGTTGTTATCAATGATTATTTATACGTTTTAATATTGCTTGATTTAAACCCTCATTGTTAAATCTGTAATAGTTAATACATCATTGTTTAGTTCATCACTGAAAAAAGAAAAATCTAAAAGGGAAAGGATAAAAAATAAACGTGTCAAAATACCAACTAGATGATGAGAAACGGTTTAGAAAAAAATCATGAAATATTGACATTAAACGTTTAAAAAGAAAAGAATATAAAAAAAATGTTGAAACCACTTGTGGGCGAATATTCATTAGTCTGTCCTCACAGCCTCGTTTTGATTTTGCGTCTCCGAAAATGTCGCTTGAAGAGACAACCCGACTGGACGCATTGAAAGGAAAGCAAGTCATCAATTTTTTAATTTTTTTTTTTGTTTGTTTGTGTGTGTGTGTGTGTGTGTGTGTGTGTGTGTGTGTGTGTGTGTGAGAGAGAGAGAGAGAGAGTTTTTTTATATCATTTTCTATTTTCTTTTCTTTCTTTAATTTTTTTATTGCTCTCAAGTGCATCAATAACAGTTTTTTTTTATGTATATAAAAAATTATTTATTTATTTATTTTAGCGATCAATGATTCGATTTTTTCTATCATTCTGCAGATAGCCTGAAGCGTAACGTTCTCTTTTTTGCATTTTTGATTGGGTTATAGCCATTAATGTGAAACGTTATTTCTTTCTGTAGTCTACGAATCACGTGATCCTGTCGGTAATGGATTGACTACAATCGAATAGAGTCAGAGTTTTTTTTTTTTTTTTTTTTTTTTTACTCAGGACACAATATTATTACATATTTTTTTTTTCATGTTAGATTTGGGTAATTGACAGACTGTTTGTAGACATGAATTAATACATCTTTATATTAAATATTCGAAAAATTTAAATATTATACTAAACAATGAATCTCAAAATCTATCTCAAAGTTTTGAAAGTACTTGGAGAAGTAATGATTCTGATCACAAGAAAAAGATATACGAAAGTTTATAGAATAAAAAAAGTATTAAATTATGTCAAACATTGTTTTCCGGGTCTTTTGAGTAAAATATATTGACTGAAATTGTTAAAATGGAGGATTACTTCTTTTGAACTTTCTTTTTTCATAATCATATCGCCCCAAGCAATGCATTTTACTGACACTCTTTTGCATAGGGTTACATAGGAGGAAAGTTATGAGAAAGATTGACAGATTATAGGGGGTGTAAGGAAGTGGGTAAGAGTAGAATGATTGTGGCCATAAATTCAGGGGTCAATTTATATATTGATTGTAATATACAATTGATACCCCACTTTATATTTACAAAAGTAATTTCTTGTCTGTTGATAAGCTGTAAGAAACGAATCAATCAGTCAATGAAATACTGATTAGCTACACATACATGCCTTTTAGATTTATTTACATTCTCTCGAATATAAATGTATAGAATGTTTTTATAATCATATCGCCCTAAGCAAGGCATTTTATTGCCACTGTTTTGCAGGGGGGTATATATAAGGAAAGTTATGTGAAAGATTGACGGGTTATAGGAGGTGTCGAGAAGTGGGTAAGAGAAGAATGTGAATATTGATGAAAGTGAAGTAGACAGAGAAAGGAGCATGAGAGAGAGGACGCAGTTTAGTCAGTTGGAGATGACTGCTGAGTTTACATTTAATTTCTTGAAGTTTGTAGCTGTCGAGAAATAAACGGAAGGGAATTCCACAGGCAGGAAGTGCAAGAAAAGAAGGTGAGGAGTAGAATTTGCGTTTACATTTGATTGGATTTATAGTAAAAGGGTGGGACCTAGTTGCTAATCTTGTGGCTCGAGTAAATTCATATATGAGGGGCTCTAGTGAGCTAGGTTCAACGGAGCAGAAGCCGTGAAAGTATTTGCATAAAATAACTTCTACGAATAGTACAAAAAAGTGTTCCACAAATACTACAAGAAAAGTATTACGCGCGCGCACACACACACACACACACACGACAATACTACGCCTGCAGCTTCTTCTCTCGCACTTCCCGCCTGTGGAACTCGCTCCCATATTCTTGCTTTCCCGACGACTACAACCTCCAGAAATTTAAATGCAATGTCAATACTCATCTATTAACCACTGGACTCTAGCTCTCTCCCCACCCCGGTATATCCTTCCCTTTCTCTCCACCTATGTATCTGTCATCGCACCTGCATTCTCAGCTTTCTATTGCTCCTTTCTAACTAGGTTGTACTCCTCACTCTTTTCTAATTAATCTTTTTACTGTTATGTAGCCTTCCGCTCATCAGTGGCATGTCTGCCTTGCTCAGGGTGAAATGATTATATATATATATATATATATATATATATATATATATATATATGTGTGTGTGTGTGTGTGTGTGTGTGTGTGTGTGTGTGTGTGTGTGTTCAACCTGAAAAATAATAGTAACTGCACTATTAATAAGAGTAACTCTACCAAAAAAAAAAATAAATTAAGCTAACTTGCCGGTCAATGCATCATCGAATTTATTATTTACAAAAATGACATCCCTTTTGATCGTAATGTTCAATCTTTTACTTCTACGGAAAAACTATGGAAATACAGATTTTACAATCATATATTGTCTTTAAATAATAACAAATACAAGAAAAACACGGTGCTGTCCAAATATCTTTGGAAATTTAAAATGCCGCAAGTTAAGAAATTATTACCTGTGACATCATCGCAAAAAAAAAAACACGTCTTATAATGGAACAGGAAGTAGATGTGATTTATGCCTTTTAGAAAAACTTTCCTTTCCATGTATTGGTCTTATTTTCTGTCTCTTTTGCCTGATGTCTAGAATCTCATTCGTAATACAGTCGTTTTTTCCTTCAACGTCCATTTCCTTTTGAGATGATGTCGTTTCCTGATGTCACTAAAGCTTCTCTTAGTGTGTCATATCTTTATATACTAGCAGTATAGACCGGCGTTGCTCGGGTGTAATTAAAGCTTTAAAACTAATCCATGGTCCTGGAGCTCAGACTCAGCCTAAAGAATATTTGTGTGAAGTTTGGTGAGAATCGGATAAAGATTGTGGATTTGTATAAAGGACATACAGATATATAAACAGACACACACACAAACACTTTGCTTTTAATATATATATATATATATATATATATATATATATATATATTATCAATTTTCTGCACTATTGTAAGAACTGCAACCTTGAAATTTTTGAATATCCTTTCTTATGTCTTTGTCTATTAGTGTATCAAATTTGATTAAAATGGGACCACTCCTATAACCCGATTTTTTCGAATATCCAGTTTCGATATTTATCGGGGGTATCTCGACACAAAATCTAGCTAAGAACACTCGCAGACGCTTATAGTTCAACTGTGTAAGTTTTCAAGAAATCGGTTCAGCCGTTTCGGAGTCTATAGGTAACGGACACATACACACTCACACATACACACACACACACACACACACTCATATACACACACAGAGACAAAGTTCCATTTATAAATAAGTTATTGGTCTTGACATTGTATACCGGTCCCAATCAAATTCATAGCTCCTTAACGTAGTTTACCCGTGTCTTTTCTGTAAAGATTTTCATAGTAATTGTACAGATAATATTTTATTTATGATATCTAGATTTTATGAATTTAAGCAAAAGAATAGATCGGATGTTCAATATTGTGCAGTGGTTATCGATTTGGAACGATAAATTTGAAAGCCGAGGTAGAAATCCAGTTGAATTTTGTGTATTCACTAAGGCGCAGATACATTTGGAAAAAGTTTTTTCCTTCATCTATGGATTAAAGACCAGAAAAGATTAGAGTCTATAGAACAGGCTGGCAAACAGTCTATCGCAGAAAATTATGACAACCTATTGCCGGAAAATTTTCTGCTCAGTCATTCATGGGTCTTTCGAGACATGATCACCATATTATATTTTTACGTATGGCGCTTAACTGAATCATAAGGATCCACCATATTACAGTTTATATAGTGAGATGTAATTGCAATTTCTCCGAATACTGTTTCCTCTTTCGCAATTATCACATGTAGAACACTCTTCCGGATTCTTTATTTTTAATTGAATTTGATCTTCAAACATTTAATGCAATGTGAGGTTGAATTTTAATAATTTCACCCCAAACCAGGCGGTACCGCCACTGATGTGCAGGTGGCTCCATAAGAGAGTTAAAGTTTTAGGTAGGAGGAGAGTGAAGAGAAAGACGAACCAGCTGGCCGGGGGTGAAAGAGAAAGGGCAAGAAAAGGATGTGAACACAGGAGTAAAGACAGTTGCGGAGGTAAAGAGAAAGGAAACGAACAAGATACACTGGGTGATGTAAAATGGACTGGAGTTAACTGGATAAGAGATGGGAATTGACATTGCATTTAAATTCCTGAAGGTTGTAGCCGTCAGAAAAGCAAGTATATGGAAGAGAGTTTCGCAGGCGGGAAGCGCGAGAAAAGTAGCTAAGGGAGTAGAATTGTCGCCTGTGTTTGGTTGAACTAACTCTATATGGGTGAGACCTTGTTGCCAGTCTGGTTGCCCGAGTAAATTCTTGTGGAGGTGACATCAGTGACCTAGGCTCTTTACAGAAGGGACAGAGGGAAGCCACGCCCCGCTGATAAGATAGTGGTTGGAGTCGTACTGCCCAGTCGGGAAAAATCACATTAAAGATTGTCCTTCGAAGCCGGTACAAGAACTCTATCTGAGCAGTGAAAGGAAAAGAAACCGACCAAGCGTTAAGCTGTGTGTACGAGATAGTTGTTGTTTTTTTCGCTGAGATTAAGGGCTCAGGATCTCCACTTTAATAGACCTTTTGCCACAACTGCCTTGGTGGGGAGGTAGCAAATACTAGTGTGGAATGGTTTTTCTAACCATCATTCTATTTCTTGGTCAACTCTCTGCCTCCGAGCGGAGAGAGACAAAGACGAGGCTCCGCCGAAGGTGAGAGTCTCGAATGAGGGAAATAGATAAGAACCCGACCCAACATTAATCTGAGTCTTCGGGATAATGTTGGCTGAGCTTATCGTCTCAGAATCCCTACATTAATTAATCTTGGGCCGCATCAGACTTTGTGGGAAGGTGGTATATACCAGTGTGAACTGGTTCATTTTCGAGTGAACAGGCACTTTCTCTTGATCAACACTCTACCTCCTGCTAGAGAGTAACCCAAATGGGGCTCCACCGAAGCGCAAAGTTTTGATTAGGGTGAACACACAAGAGCACGACACAATTTTACGTGGGTTCTACGGGATAATTTTTTGCCGAGCTTAAAGGCTAAGAATCCCAAAATTAACTAACCATGTGTCACATTAGCCTTGGTGGAAAGATGGTAAATACGGGTGTGACTCGTTCATTTTCGAGAGAACCACCAATCTATTATCGTGAAATCTCTGCCTCCAAGTGGAGAAAAACAAAACAAGGCTCCGCTGAGGGATAGGTCGTCATTACTTTTTGCATTGACAGTTTTCCAACCAAGGCTATAGTAGCTAATCTGTCACAGCTGGAGGAAAAAAGATGGATTAATACTTTTGCCAGGTGTATTTGTGTATAAGTGAATTAAACGAAATTCAGTTGGATTTCGAACTCGGCTCTCCACTTTCTCATTCGGAAGTGATATTTAGTAAGAATATTAAAAAGATAAAACAGAGACACAAATAATTGGAAAGACAGAGGAAAATAAAAAAATATATACAAAATGTCTGTCTATATTTCTGAGTGGGAATATTGGAAGTAATTTTATGATATATGGAGGAAAAAGTGAGTTCGCTGTTATCTATGGGACGAGGTTGAAAATTATAGACGGAGAAAATCATTGAAAAATACGAAAGATTAAGGAAGCAGCACATATGCTAATCCACAAAAATCTCCTAAGCTGGCCTAGAAAGTCATGAATATAATATGGGAACCCATACTAAAGAAAGACAGAGTAAAACAACAATTAAAAAAAATGTAATATTAGTTTCGAAAATATAACAATAAAAATGGTCGCAAAAGACAATGTAAAGAGTGTAAAAAGAAAGGGGTTATTTAAAAATTACATATCATGTAGGCAACAGTTTAAGTTGAATTTTCTATTTTTCTCAATTAAACTAAGCTATTTTTATAAGTATAAATTTCACTGAAATATTTTGCAAAATGACCTCGTTTTATCTGGAATAAAGAAAATATGAAGTTAAGAAAAATGTCATCAGTTTAACCGATATCCTCCTGCTGATATTCTAAACTCTGTTGTGCACCTTTCTGTTTACTTTCATCATGTTAACTCTCTCTTTTAAGTACCATACGTGATACACGCTTGGGCGATCATGTCTCGAAAGAGACATGACTGACTGGGCAGACGATTATCCCGCAGTAGGTTGCCATTGCTTTTTGCGGTAGACTGTTTGCCAGCAAAGGCTATAGAACCCAATCTGTCCTGTTATTTGACTCATAGCTAGAGGGGGAAGAGATGTATTATATTATTAAGTAGTAATTATTGGGGGATCAGTTTATTACTTCATAACAATATAAAACTGATCCCCCACTTTATGCCCAGTAGAAGCTTTAATTATGAGTCCAATTATTATATTCAGTCAGTCAGTTAAGTGCCATACATGATACACGCTTGGGCGATCATGTCTCGAAAGAGACATGACTGACTGGGCCGAAGATTATTCCGCAGTAGTTTGCCATTGCTTTCTGCGTCATGTTAACTACAATCTCCAAAAAATTAAATCAACGTCAATCGCAAATTTTATCTTTTGAATTCCGTTGAACTTTTATCCTTTCTCCAGTCCCCACTTAATTTTTTCTCTCACTTTCGAACTATGTAAGCCCCAGCGTACTGGTGACATTACTGCCGTTCCTTAGGTCAGTGAATTAGTCAGTTAAGTGCCCTACGAGATACACACTATGGGCGATCATGTCTCCAAAGAGACATGACTAACTGGGCAGAAGATTATCCCGCAGAAGTTTTCCATTGCTTTCTGTGGTAGACTGGTTGCCAGCCAAGATTATAGAGCCGAATTCTCCTATTGTTAACCCGTAACAGGAAGAAAGAGACAGATTAATCTCTTTGCCAAGGATATTTGTGCGTAATTGAATGCTAAGAATTCAACTGGAATTCGAACTCGGCTACTGGATTTGTCGTTCCGAGCCGACATCCAACTCACTACAACGTACATAAAATGATTATAAAATCCACATTTTTGTTGCATGCTATAATATTTGATTGTAAGTATTTCACTGAATTTGGAGGAAAATTTCGAAATCTTCTCCTGAGATAAAAAGGAAAATTACCTTTCTTGAAAATGTTTGCAATTGACAAAAAAAAAAAACAAATAAAAAAAAAATAGAATTCGAGGAAGAAATGAGTAAAACAGATAATGAAAAAAAATTGCCCTAATTCAGAATTCCGGTGACTTAAACTATTTTGGTCTTTGGGGAAATTCATACACTGCAGTCAGAACAGCATTGGGTGTGTCTGGTTCAGGATACCCTAACGGGGCCCAACCCTTTCCATAAATATTAAACCAACTTATTTAAATAAAAGATATATATATATATATATATATATATATATATATATATTGACGTCTATTCTTTTTAAAGTTATCTGTGGTTTCTGTGAGTACAAATCATTATATATATATATATATATATATGAGAAAAACGTGCGACCCGAGGGAAATATGAATAAAATAAGATTTTTACAAAGAGAGGAAATAAAATAATAATTTATTTTGAAAAAAAATTAATTCTCTTTTTAAAGGGGAAAAGTCATCTGTGGTAAAGAAGAAAGAGCGAGAAAATTTAAAAAAATATCATATAAATCTCTAAAAGAATAAAGTAATTTGCTTATTCATGAACAATTGTTCTAGACAGAAAATGAAACGAATGATTGTATCCTACATTTATAAAACTTTGGAAATATCTATTAAATCGTAAAAGATAATATGAGAAAAGACTACAAAGAAACTGGAAAATGTTTTTCGTGTAAAACGTCTCTTTTTTAGGACTTAAAATGTTGTTTCGATTACGCATGCGCATGATAGAGAGGTGCTAAAATTTAAATAAAAATTTTGAATAATATTTTGTAGATGCTCTTATTTAAAAATGTATTTTGTGTACGAAATATCGCCAATTTAATTTCGTTTTTCATTGTCTCTTCAAGTAGCTTGTCTACTTATCACTAACGTCTTCTTCTACAGATCATCACAAAAATATTGAAGTTTATATCATTGGAACTCAACACATTTTTTACAAATTAAATTATTTAAACAGTTTAACCAAAGAAATTTTTTGGACTTTGTTAAAGTCATTTGTTGACCTTTTCAGATCACAGCAAAGGAAACATTTTTGACTAAGTTTACAGTGATTACTACGTCGAGTTTTGAAATTTTATGCAAAGTTTTTAATGAAGATTTTGTTTCAAGAACAATTTCAATTAATCGTCACATCTTGTATGAAGACATTAAAAGAATCAAATCATTCTAAACAAAATAACAAAAGACAAACACAAGAAAAAAACTTTCAAAACAATTTTCATTCTTTTCAGCTAAAACGATTAGGGAAAAAATCTAAAAAAATAATTTCCTTTGAAAGCAGAAAATTTGTAAAATATTTGATTTAAAAAGAACTTTGTTTGAATATATTTAAAATTTTGTACCCATTATACCAAGTCAGAGTTAAAGTTTCCATTTCATCGGGATCGTCATGTGAATAGAACCTGTGTCTACCGATTCGTCTCCATAAAAGCACCTATTTTTAGATTTTGATGTATTGCCCTATCAGCTTGTCTTTGAATACAATGCATTATATGCTTAATAGAAATGTGTCTATAAATCATGCTGGCTCATGTTCAAACCAAACATCTATTTATACATCATCTAAATCTCGTGTAAAGAGGACTTATGTCTATCTTTTTTTATTACTGCGCTGAGATTATATTTTGCGTGTTGTTGTTTATTTGTAGTTTTGTCCTGTAAGTCGATTCTAATTAACCCAACAATAGTGAATATATTGACACGTTATTCATTCATTCTCAAAGAAAATTTTGACATGGCTTCAAGCATAAAAATTTGTCAAGGGACTACTATATACTCGACCAAACTGTACTATTCCAATTAGGAAACACACACATACACACACACACACAAACACACACACACACAAACACACACACACACACACACACACATGCACACACGGACACACACTGAACATATTTAAATATCAGATGTAAATTCAATTAGACCACTTAACAGTTTTATTCGAATTTGAAAGTATTCAATATATCTTTGAAGGAAAATGAATCTAATCACATGTACAGCATTTAGATATTTAGGTAGGGAACATTAGTCAGTTACGCTCATATGGTTTCGATCATTCCGGCCTCTTCAGGCCGTTTGTTATGAAAACCGACAAGGTCAAACCATATTAGCGTAACCCGCTGATCTTTGAAAACTATATATATATGGTTCTATTTGTATCGAGCACTCTATATAAAAGTAAATGTTAGAACAGTGGGTTTTAATCTACCTTTTTTCACATTCCTATATATATATATATATATATATATATATATATATATATATAATAATAATAATAACAATACCAATAGTAACGGAACTCACTCTGCCGAAACTAGATTTAATTAAGCGCTATAATTTAAATCGTCTTGTACAACCCACCGAGAACGAACTCGGGGGGAAAAGAAGGGGAAGTAAAAAAAGAAACAAACGAAGTACATAAACAAAAAGTCAAACACTCGTAAGAAAGAAAAAAAAGCCCAAGACAAAAACCCTAACACTAAAGTGCTCAAAACGAAAGTAGAGCAATCAAAAACAGAAACAGAAAATCTAAGCAAGAGTTCTTGTTGGTTCTTGCTGAGATTTTCCGTTTCTGTTTATATATATATATATATATATATATATATATATGCAATGGAAAGTGCGACACAGAGAATTAGCATGGCGAAGGAAGCGTTCCAGAAGTCGTGTAAAGTATTTTAGAAACAGGACAATTTCGCTAGAAAATAAGAAGAGAGTACTGGATTGCTATGTGATTTAAATTCTTCAATATGGCAGGGAATGCGGGACAACATCATGAAAGATGAAGAAAAAACTTGAAGCAGCTGAAATGTGGTTCTACAGAGAGATGCTGCGAATAACATGGAACGAGCATGTGAGCAATGAGGAGGTTTTGGAAAGGATGGAAACGAAAAGGAAGTTAATAATGAGCATCAGGAAGAGACAACTAAAGTTCCTGGGACAGGCAATCAGGAAGGAGAACTTAAAGAACCTGATACTAACAGGTTAGATAGAAAGAAAAAGAGACAGAGGAAAGCAGCGGATAACATATTTGAAGGGCCTGATCCGGTGGATGTTCGGAACGAGGTTCCCGTGGTGTAACAGGACAAATCGTGCTAAGAGCCACCAGGGATAGGGAGATGTGGAAAGCCTTGATCGGCTACGTTCTGAACAGAAAGGGCACACAGAAGAAGAAGAGAATGGACATGAGTCGACCATTATAACTCTAATGTAAACCGCACGTATGAATAACAAGTGTTGGATGCCGCCCATATCTTTTTTAAATATTTTAATCTTCTTTAGCCAGCAAGAGGTTGTGAAGTATGCAATCAATAGCTGAGATGTCGTTATATCTACCATCGAACGTAAAACTAAATTTAACAAAGTGACGAGCTAATTACACTCATAGTAAGTAGTGATAAAGTTTTAAGTATTTTAGGAGTTCCATTATGATAAACTTAAAACCATCATTGAAATCATTCACTACGTTTATATTTAAATAAGCATGAAAGAGGTATCTTAAAGAAAATCAGAAAGGCTTTAAATTATTATAATTTTTGTGAACGGAACATCAGCTTCTGAATGTGTTTCTTAAAATTTATTCAAATTTTACATCAAGAAATTAATTTATGTCTGCGAACAATTAGGCATGCGTGAATAAACGTCTGCTTTATTGCTGGATTTTGAACACAGATATGTTGAGATATATATTACCTTTTCTGAGGGACATTATCTTTCTGATATTCATTCCAAAACCGAAGTGTTTATCCAAGATTTTGCGAGCGATATATTTTTCTGTTTTACCCAATATTTATGGGTTGTATTCGTGTAATTTTTCAACATTTAAAAAACAGATGCAGACCGTTACAAGTTTCCCATCTCCGACGTCTTGAATAAATAAATATCAGCTTATTAAAAAAGCAATTGATTGCAAAAATAAGGTAAACCATGACATCAGCAAAAAAAACAAAAAACAAGGAGTATATATATATATATATATATATATATATATATATATATATATTAACACTCAGATAGACTCGGACAACATATTCATAAATATGAATTAATACTCACACTCTCATACATACATGCATACATACATACATGCATATATATATATATATATATATATATATATATATATATATATATATATATACTGTAATGGTTGTTACAATGTTTTTAAATTCATAGTATCACTACACAAAAAATGTTCATGTTTCGAAGCCAGCCCATTATGTTTTGGCTTCTTCCTCAGGTGATTTTTTAGAAATGAGAATTATTTAGTTGAAAAGCCAGTTTGTGTTGGATTTGTTATTTTTGGATCTTAGAGGGGTTGGGCTGTATTTTGAGTTCTGTTGACCTTTTTAAGGTCTTGGGGTTAAGTGTTTGTTTTGGGCACAGTTCAGGATAGATTAATCTATTAATCTTGAGAGGGCTGATGCTGCTGGCGCCTTGCGTGTTGTTATTTGGTTTAGGGGTTGGTAGGTGTTGTCTTGTTTTGGGGTTGGTTTCTCTTTAATTCAATGTACACTAATGTAGTTAGCCATTATGTTGTTTCCAAATAAAACACACACACACACACACACACACACACACACACACACACATATATATATGTGTGTGTGTGTGTATTTATATATAGGTACGTGTGTGTGTGTATTTATATATAGGCACGTGTGTGTGTGAATATGGACATTTTTTTTTACCCCACGCGTTTCTACGCCTGAAATGACTTTCACAATTCATATGTCAATATTCTATTTTCTAACAGTTATTTATATACAAGAGTAAAAAGTTATTTTTATTTCAAAATATTTTGGTATAAGAGTTCTTATGAATATTTAATTGGTTAGAAAGAATGTCAGACAAATTCAAGTACATGAACTTAACTGACTTTTCTATTAACCTGATGAATATTCACGAGCACTTCTTTTTTTAAAAAATAGATAAACCCCTTATATTTTCCATGATAACGTCCGACTGAGGACGAAACGTGTCGGCTAAAGTGTTTTCCTTTTTTGTTTATTGATATATAGCGTTTTACATATATAACATATCAAAACGTTTTAAACACACACACACACACACACACACACACACACACACACACACACACATATATATATATATATAAATATAAATGAGGTTATAGCAATACTTGTGTCGAAAAACCTTCCACAAATCTACGAAGATGGAAAAAATGGTTTTAAAGAAAGAAAGAGCAAAGTACATGAACATCAGTGAAAAGGGTTCGCACCGAGTCAGCACGTAGCCCAGAGAAAAAAACCCGATACGAGTAATCAACTAACAAAAAGCGGAATAAGGTAGAGAAAGGTAAAGTGGAATAAGTAAAGAATACCTCGTGAGCTAGACAGACCTACTTAGGTCACACCTAAACGGATCGTAAGGGAAAGCCGTCTTTCCCTGACGATCCGTTTAGGTGAAACCTAGATAGGTCTATCTGGCTCACTAGGTATTCTTTACTTATATATATATATATATATATATATAGAGAGAGAGAGAGAGAGAGAGAGATAGGAATGGAGATGCATGATGAATATATATATGTATATATTTTTTGTTTTATTGTGTCTTCATTTTCTTAGACAGTATTTGATTAGCTTCGGTTACATTTTGGTATCAACTTGGCAAAATAGTCAACATTACGACTTGCGCGGCCTGTTCTATGTTCACATTATTTTGTATTATATTGAAAATTGTTCATCACTAATCCATACATTTAAATGCATTAACTACCTTGGACACGATGTCTTCTTGCTTTCAGAAAGGCCGACTGTTTTCAACAGTTTTGTCTATGAATCGTAAAGAAAAACGCGGTCAGAAGAGAAAAATAACACCAAGAGATGACGTATATGGTATTAGGGAAAGTATTAGAAATCATAGAATGAGACTATTCGTTTTGTTACGACTGATATGCACAAAGGTGTATCTCTGTTCATATCTATCTATCTATCTATCTATCTATCTATCTATCTATCTATCTATCTATCTATCTATCTATCTCAGTCCAAAACTTAACGGTAAATGCGGTTGGATGAGAAAAACAAGGCCACGAGACGACGTATAAGTGATCAAAGTTTTGTGAAGGATTCTAGAACCTCATAATTCGTTTTGTTTAAATTAAATTCTGCAAGAAGCTAGATAGATAAATAGACAGACAGACTGATAGAAAAAACATCGTGAAAGAAAAAAATGTTAAAGTGTAGACACAGAATCATTTATATGAAAAACAAATAAAAATTAGAAAAAGGTTGATATGCAAATAAAATGATAGATAAATTGAAAGAGATGGGTATAAATATCGTTAAATAACCTGAGATCTATACCAATTGGCTTATATATATATATATATATATATATATATATATATATATATATATAAGTGTGTGTGTGTGTGTGTGCGTGTGTAAATGTGCGAGTGTAACTGAAAAGTGTGTGTTCGTGTGTAAATGCGTGAGTGTAACTGAAAATAGGTGATGATCGATTGAAGGGGTTTGAGAAAAGAGAGAAACTAGGCCCATAAAATGTTGTTTTATAGTAAATATGTGAACACCTATATGAACATTTTAAAAAATAATGCTCAAAAGTGTCATGGAGAGTAAGGAAAAGTAACCAGAAGCTATAGCAAGAGTTTAAAAAATAGTTAACTCTCGTTATATCTACCATGACTTTCCAGACCATGATAATTTATGTCCTTCCGTGTGCCTCTCTCTTTTTCTCTATCCTCTAACTCGAGCCACACTTGCTCTACATAGACATATTATACCTGTTTAAATCAGGATGATTCTGGGACTGAAGACCTTCCTTTCATCTGGTGTTTGAACAAACCATCATTGGGATTTATATACGGATCGAAAGAAAAAATATAAAAATTCAAATTTTGAAATAAATCAATAAGATTAATGGTTTTTTTTTTTTTATTTATATTGAGTTTAAAGTAAAACAAAAACTTTGTGAACTTATTTTTTGTTGTTAATGTTTTAAATTCATTTTTAAATATCTCCAAAACTTTGTTAGTTAAGGAAATCAATTTTATAGTTAATGTATGGGGATTGTACACTTGATGTTTTGTGGTTCCGGAGAAATTTTGTTTTGAAAAATTCAACTCAATTAAAGTTCTACGAAATTATTTATTTGGAGATCTCAGATTTCGACCTGAATTGGAATTTTGGCTCAAATCGCAATTTCGCTCCCTCCCAGTCTTTTGACAAAAATTTATCTTGTAGCCCGAATCAGATTTCAAGTGAAATTTTTAAGTCTCCTAGTGTGAACTGATGAATTAATAGATGTTTCTTCAACATTATAATGACTGTCTTCTAAGCTAGGCCAAAGGCTAGAGACATAAATAGCTCTATGCTGGATATAACTTCAAAGTCAACAAGGAGTGGATCTTTTAAGATTGTAAATAAATAAAATAATAAATGGTAGTGATCGTTGACCAACGTAATATCCACCACCGGTTTTCATCTCTTGCGCGCTTTAATGTTTGTTTTTTCCAGCCTTCACCCAGAACGGCTTCGTTCTGTGTCGTCTAACATGAACTTCTGCTACTTCCATCTTTTCCTTGCTCACCCGTTGAAAAAGGAAAGCGTATGGTCGTCTGATTAATTAAATAAGAAAACAAAACAAAAATAAAAACACAAACAAACTGAACTATTGTATTTGTAAACTAAGTAAATATTGGTAAATTTTTGTTTTAGGTACCGACGACTTTTCCTTTTCCAAATTTATCCAAAATAGCATTATTCCTGTGCAAATGTATATACTGAACACAAATCAACAATTAGTTATTGAAGAAACTCTCATTTTTTGCTTTGAAAATCCATTAAAAAAAAACGAACTATATCTCGCACTTTTCTCTCCCGTAACTCTCACGAAGTGATGTAATTATCTGCAGAATGACGTTCTACATAGGCAGCAATTTTGGTCGAATTTCGTCCTTTACTAAAACTTCCGACGATGTACTTCCTGTTATGAGAGTAATAAGCGTAGAAATACAAGAGTGCATTACATTAATTACCGCAAGTACATCGCTGGAAGTATCAATCAATGAAGAAAAATCTGCCAAAATTCGATCACATACGCATTCCTTAATTCTGCAATTAATTACATCACTTCGTGGGAGTTACGGCAGAAAAAAGGTGCAAGATATAGTTCGTTTTATTAATGGATATTTAGATAAAAAAAGGTAAGTTTCTTCAATAATTAACAGTTGATTCGAGTTCAGCATATACATTTGCACAGAGATAATGCTATTTTGGATCAATTTGAAGGGGAAAAGCGACGGGACTTAAAACGAAAATTTACCTAAATATTTTCTTCAACAGTGATAATTAATAGATTAATATTAATACAATTAATTAGAAAATTGATGTTTATGAATGGATAATTAATAAATAATGGATAAAAACACATTGTTTTTTAGCCTTCGTGTCGGAGTTTTTTCAGCGTGAAGAATATAGTCATTTTGATTCCAAGTCTTATTCTTCATTATATTGATATACAACACAACCCTTTACCCCAAAAAGTGTTGTGTCTACCCAGTTTTACTCACAAGGCTTGTTTCATTTGTTCTATGATATTCAGGCTCTTACGAAACCTGTTACTATACTCTCCTCTTTTAGACCAATGACTTAATATAATCTTACTAACAAATCGACCCTGGTAACAATCGAACCCAGGTCTTACGATCAGAAATCAATCGTTCCAACCACTCGACCACGTGCGGATTCTGCTTTAAACATTATCAACCGTAATCAAATCATACTCTTCTTTTCACATTTAAAGACTGAAGGTCCCGCCTCAAGCGAAACGTATGATGTAAAACAGCGCTGACATGCAAACAAAGATTGGCCTGAACGCGAAATACATTATCTAAATTGTTTTGTTGATTTAAAAGGAGTGTGGGGAAATTCGTCAAATGGATTAGTCCCCTCCCGAAATCTCTAGAATGATTGTACGGGCTTCTCCAGTCGCAAGCACTTACATTCATCCAATCGCTGGTACCATTGTATTAAGCCGAGTGCATTATTGTCTTTTGATAGCCCGATGCTGCAAAAGTGGTTGGAAGCAGTTGAATGTAGAATAAACCGAGGATTGACGGTGGCTTAAAAAGAAATTGAATAAATAAATACACAAGATGGAAATCATGCATATTTCAGAGCATCCTCAATGGGTTTTGGAAAGTGATGGATTGAAGATCTCTTACGTCATGGCAATCTTAAAACTATTTTCTTCCGGGCAGAGTCATTTTGTGTTAAGTTCTGTTCTGCTAGGCCTAAGGAGAAGGATTAAAGGTTTACGAAAATACGCTTTGACTAATCTTCCAAATGAAAAGATAGTCCAGCTTGTATCAAAACAGCAGAACCATGCTTTCTAATTAAGCACTGACAAAAGAAAAACATGTCAAAAAAAATTCACGTCGAATGTTAATAAAATAATTAGCTGTTTCATTATAAAGAAATATCTGATATTCATTGACCAAGCAGCCAGTATCATTATTTGGCGAAAATTATAAAATATTTTCCTTCAAATAGATTTTCAAGAAAATAAATTTCTCAGATCTAACAATTGTTATCATTCTTTCCGGTAATGATGAATGTTTCTTCCTAACCTTTTCTAGATGAGAAAATTTTGTTTTTTACAATGACACAGAATCAGGAAAAATTCCGTTTAAACAGGCTGGAAAAATAATCACTGACAAACAGAAAAAATGATGAGTATAAAAATATCATGTCTCATGGTGATCGTATAATTAACCGTTTCATATAAGGAAATATCCCTTTATTCACCGACCGAGTGGTCAGTAATATCATCGAATGAAATTTAGGAAAAATTTCTTTAAAAACAATTTTGAAAGAATATAGATTTCACATATTTAGTAACTAGCAGTATAACTCGGCGTTGCTCGGGTGTAATTAAAGCTTTAAAACTAATCTATGGTCCTGGAGCTCAGACTCTTTGGACATTGGCACGAAAGACTAAAAAGCAATAGTTGTTTCCAGTTAAAGCGAAACTTTAGACTGAATGAAAAATGAATGGATGTAAGTCAAATTTTGATTTCCTGGTATCAATATCAAATCAGTTTTTTCGTTGTAAACTGAATTTTGAAGGCTAAATAAGTCCTCTGAGTAAATGGTATCATGGCTGAGACTAAGAACGACAATTATATCTACTTAGAGTCAAACCCGAAGCCAAAACTAAAATAAAAGGGCTGCAAAAATACAGACGTACAGGCAGATAAACAGACACGCACACAAACATCTTGCCTTTTATATATTATTGATTTTTTGCACAATTGTAAGAACTGCAAATCTTTTGAATATCGTTTATTATGTCTTTGTCTATGAGTGTATCAAATTTGATTAAAATCGGACCACTTCTTCTATAACCCGTTTTTTTCGATTATCGATTTTCGATATTTATCGAGGGTACTTTGACGAAAATCCTAGCTAAGAACACTCGCAGATTCTTATAGTATAACTGTGTAAATTTTCAAGAAAGTCGGTTCAGTCGTTTTGGAGTCTATAGGTAGCGGATACACACACACACAGACACACACACAGACACACACACACGCACACACACACACACACACACAGAGAGAGAGAGAGAGAGAGAGAGAGAGAGAGAGAGAGAGAGAGAGAGAAACAAAGTTCCATTTATAAATAAGTTTAGATTCTTATCGGTTTTTCCGGTATTGAGAAACTGTTCTTTCCTAACCTTTTCTAAACGAGTAGATAGTACACAGAATCTGGAATATTTCCTACTAATTAAACTGAAAGGCTAATCACTAAGAAGAGAAATAATAATATATGTACAAATACCATGCCTAATATTTATCGTATAATTAATACTTTCATTATAAGGAAATATTTTTCATTTATTGAGCGATCAGACAGTAATATTACTTGATAGTGTTGAATGGTTTAGACATGGGTTAATGCTGAATGTCTTGGTCACAACGGATATAAAGTTTATTGGCTACTTTTATTGTTCTAAATAGAGAAATACGATATGCTTCCAGAAACATAAAGTATATGAATATATACGTCCATTCTCTATTGTAGTCCTGGTTATGACGATAAACGGCATCCGGCAGCAAGGCCTCTGCCTGGGAGATCAAAGATTTTGAAAAGCATGGTACCACATATTAATTGTTTGTTATTCCCAGATCCACCCTCAATCGTGGTGGTAGCAAATGTCAGGTCCCAAACATAGGTTAATAATGAACCTCCCCCAAAATGTCTTCAACCATAAAACATATTTTTATATAAATATACCTGTAATATATTTTTATCTAAAACAAATTTTCAACAAAACATTTCCTATGATAGGAAGTATACAATTGTGTTCAAAATATATTTGGTTGAAACCATACAATGCCGTTAAAAATCTTTATATTTAGACATTTTATAACCCATAGAAATGTCGATAAGCCGCTATGCCAAAATCAAACAACTACGTTTCTCGAATCCTTAACCACAACTTTTTCACTTTTACTACATGCATATAATACTACCATTATAATCTTGTGTCAAATCGTTTGAATGATTTATTTGGTTTCTAGGGCTTGTCAGACCTTTATAAGTTATTTAAACAAAGAAAATCCTTGTCTCTTCTCGATAACAAAACACTTTTCTGACCAAACTAGAAACGCCTGCCGCACTACGATCAACGAGAAAGTATTCTTTTTCTTTGTATAAACTTTATTATTGTCCTAATTATAGCCACTTACCTGTGAGTAAAATAAATGCAAACATCCTCTTGCGTACTAACGAGAAAAAACAAAAAAAAAAAACTTGGGATGTGTCAAATTCGATGTGATAACATTTCATATACAGTACTGTGCAAAAGTATTAAAACAAGAACTATTTTGTCTATTATAAGTCATACTGACAAAAAATAAAAAAAATTAATTAAAATAATTTTATTTGATTTACTCAAGAAATGTTTTAACAATTGATATTTAGTATAATAGCCTATTGCTTTGATCTAAGCCTTCATTCTTTCAGACATTTATATCACAAGCTTCTTCAATGTATCTAATGGTATCTACTGCCAAGCAGCTTGTATTTGTTCTCAAAGTGTCTCTTGCGAAGTAACATTAAATTTATCAATTTTTTATCCACAATATTCCATAGATGTTCAATAGGATTGAGATCAGGGACTTTTGCGGGGGAGCAATTCAAATTCTGAAGCCGTCCTTCCTCTTCCGCTTTAGTAGAATAATACTGTCCTAATACTTTTGCACAGTACTGTACATTTAATTAAATGGGAACGGGAATCATGTCTCTTCAAGAATCGAACAACAAAGTCGGAAGGTAATAAGATGCAAGTTCCTAAAATGTTCAACGTTCCTAAGCGGCAAACCTTTCACATATTAAAAGGTTTGATTGATGGATTTATTCTCTACTGTTTATGAAAGTTATTTAACGCCAAAGAATTACTTTTAAATAGCTATATTTTTTTCCAGATAATAATCATTTTGTGATAACAGTTTTCCTAATTAAATCACAGAAAAGGTAAGTTCATAAATTTCTCACTTGTAATCGGGTAAGCAAATAGAAAAAAACCAACAGGAATTAGAACATGTCTCTCTGATTATCAATCCCGAGCCAGTATTAATTACATTTCACGCATATCCAAGCTTAGAGCGTTTGGTATTTCTAGACGGTAATCTATCTAGGTACTGGCTAGACTCGACTTGTTTGAACTTCAGTAATCGTTCGGAAGTCTTATTTTCCAAAATTATGTGGCCGTCAAATCAGTCTAAAATTAATATTTAAGTTACCTCATCATCAATAAATATATAGAAACTACATTAATCAATTGTTACTATTAGGTAGTAAATTAAAACTTGTAATCATGATCTTGTGTCAAACTATACCAAGCATAGTAAATAACAATTACGTTTCTATATAACACTGCATTATTTATTATAACTATACAAGATAGATACAAATTGTACTTAGGTATTACTGCTCAAATATTCCTGTTTGTTATCTCTAACTTGACAATCTGCTTTAGAAATGTGTCTCATTATTTGAAAGTAAATGATAATGGAAAGTTTATATGTGAATTTCTGGAATAAAGTGCTGTCAGTATTTAAACAATTTCGCTGTCATTAGCTAATCTAAAATTATTTATAAATGAAACTTTGTGTGTGTGTGTGTGTGTCCATTACCTATAGACTCCGAAACTGCTGAACCGTTTTTCTTGAAAATTTAGTGTTGTACTATTAGCGTCTGTAAGTGTTCATAGGTAGGTTTTGTGTCGAGGTATTCCCGATAAATCTCGAAAATCGATAATCGAAAAAATCGGGTTAATAGAAGGGGTGGTCCGATTTTAATGAAATTTGATACACTCAAAGACAAAGACATAAGAAATGACATTTAGAAGTTTCAAGGTTGCAGTTCTGACAATAGTGCAGAAAATCGATAATATATGTATATATATATATATATATAAGGCAAGATGTTTGTGTGTGTGTGTGTGTTTATCTGTATGTATGTCTGTATTTTCCAGCCATTTTATTATTTTAGTTTTTGCTTCGTGTTTGGCTCTAAGTAGGTATAATTGTAGTTCTTAGTCTCAGCTATGATACCATTTACTCAGAGGAATTATTTAGCCTTCAAAATTCAGATTTCGACGAAAAAACTTATTTGATATCGATACCAGGAAATCAACCTTTGACTTACATCCATTGATTTTTCTTTCAGTCTACGTTTTCGCTTTAACTGATAACAACTATTGCATTTTAGTCTTTCATGCCAACGTCCAAAGAGTCTGAGCTCCAGGAACATGGATTAGTTTTAAAGCTTTCATTGCACCCGAGAAACCCCGGGCTATACTGCTAGTTTAAGCTATTTATCTTCGGACTAATCTCCTTAATATCTTGATGTTATCACAACGTTTCAACAGTCGTACATCCCGGCTTTCATCAGATGTATATATGTCCGGGTAACCTTCAAGGAACTAAAACTCTATTTTATGTGCTAAGAACTTAGTAGATTAAAGCGTCCGTATATCAATTTGGTAACATTGTAATTGTGGTTGGTCGTTTGTTTTATGCCATATCAACCTCGGTGGGTCATTTATTGCCAACTAAATTTTATTTATCTTTGGTAATACCTTTTTTATCAAAAAAATTATTGTTGTTTATAAGTTTGTGGCTGGTAATAATTTTTTCTTTCGATTACCATAGAGAAATAAATTTATTTTGATTTTTTCAGCATGTCAGTCTTAGTTGTTTATTAATATGGTGTCTATTATTTTTAAATGTGTGTTGCATTTTTTAATAACCACATCACTTGATAAGACACAAAAAGTGTCGAAACAAAATAGCTACTTTTGTAGTGATATTATAACATATCAATGTTATAATTTATTAGTATTATTATATATATATATATATATATATATATATATATATATATATATAAGGATTTATATTTTTGAAAAGAGATTGACTTCTATCAAGTAGTTCAATACAACTTTTTCATATGTTTTTTTGAAAAGTTCTTTTATAATTGTAAGTTCAATCACTAGGCCGGGGATCGTTTACTTGTATTCTATTGAAAAAGCGTGAGCAGTAACTTTACAGTTCTATATAAAAAGAAAATAGAGGAGATATACTCGAGACATAGGTAGTAGTACTAGAACAATCAACTGCCGTTTATTATTAAGACCTTGAATAAATTCTCGCTGTTTCCCACCAGAAATCATTCCCAGAACTGCGGCGTGTAGTTTCCGATGGTAACGTATCCTTAAAGAACTACTCTAAGCAATCTTGATTTCATTTCGTCGAAGAGTATAATTGTGTTTTTACAGAGTTAAAAATGTCGCATTTCGTGTCAAAGAAAGTATATTTGCGGGGAATTTTACTGCACTACTTCACTCAAAAGAAATCTGAAGCCGGAGCACATGGAATTCTTGTTGAGACTTAGAGCAACCATGTTCTATCATAATAAACATGCACAGCTTGGTTTAAATTCTTCAAAAATATTGATTTTATCTTGATGATAAAGAACGCCCTGGCACAAAAAAATTTATAGACGAAGAATTGTCAACATTATTTTATAAAAATTCATGTCAGGCGCAAGACGAAGTTGCAGAATCATTAGGAGATGAAAGCACAACAGTTTCGTATTGTTTAAAGTCATTAAGTTACTTACCTGGCACACTTTTTTGTCGGGTAGAAACCCACATCATCTCGCAATTGCATATCTCTCCTCGAAGACTGAGTGGGGCTCAGTTGTAGCTTCGTCCGCGAGGGCAGGGTTACAACTGAGAAAAATTACGCTGAACAGATGCCCGATCCCGGGAAACAGTGTCCTGCGGCCGCGCCACCCCAATTCAGGAGAGGAATGGACCAGGTGCTCGTCACAGGGGGCCAGCTCAACCGGTGGTTAAGGGGAGTGAGGAATTTTATCCCTCTGCCCGTCCGTACGCAGTCGGGTCCCCACCTTAAAAAGACCTTGTGTCACATCTCGCTTCAGTGGAGGAGTAGAGTAAATATCCTAAAAGCATTAACATTGATATAAATGTAAGGACATTGGGAGCCGTACCAACCGAACCTGAGAGACGTCGAAAAGTGTTTTGTCTCGTGTGAACAGCTGCTTCAACGGTTGAAAATGGATTTTTTTTCATCGTATCGTGACCGGCGATGAAAGGTGGATACAGTAAGGTACGACCAAAACCATAACAAGAGATTATTAACGATAACAATTGAAGCGTTGGAAGCATTGAAGAAAAACAGCAACTTTACGAGAAGAGAAAGGACAAAGTGATCTTGTCGCATAATAACGCTAGGCTACATGTTGCAAAACGGGTAAAATCTAGTTGGAAACGATTAAATGGGAAGCACACACCCCCACACACACACTACCGGCCATAATTATTAGGCCACTCCAGTGTTTTAAAAAGAATGATGTATTCCATTCTATTCTTTAGTATTTATTGCAAAAGTGAATAACTATAAATGAAAATAGAATAGTTCTTTTGTTAATATTGCACAATAACATTGCATTAAATGAATTTATAAATATTTAATAATTACCTACATTGCAGTTTCACAATGAAAGAATGAAGAAAATTTAGGGTGATTCGGACGAGTTTATCTTTGCTTCCTTGCCTTGTGAAATCTTGCAAAGTAATAAGAAAAAAAACTATTCATTTTTTCATTTAGAATTATCCACTTTGTAGTAAATACTAAAATAGTATGAAATACATCATTTCTTTTAAATTACTGGGGTATATATATATATATATATATATATATATATATATATATATATATAATTGTCGCTTAAAGTATCTTGTTATGTTCAGCATGTTGAATCCAGGCTTTCGTAACATATTTTTTGTAATTATTCCGTCTAGACGTTAGGAATTTCAGCAAATAAACGACCACTATTTTTTCGAACCACACCACACACTGCGAGCAAATCAATGTTAAAGAGATTTGTCTTTATTTTACATCCACAAAACTCACCACTTCCCTTTATTTATGTTTAGAAGAACATTGATGCAGTTTCTGGAGAAGCTGTTTCAATCAACTTTTTGAACAACGACATTTATCTTAAGAAACTGCCTCCCTGGCATGTGCTGGCACAACAATGGTCCTCTTCTGTCTAACTAATTTCTCTGACAAATTCCATTGACATGGTATGGTTTTTAGGCTCTTTTTAATGATTATGAACGCTCCGATCGCCTCCCCAGACCGATATCCTGAATATAGTGATATTTGAAACCGTCCGCCATGATCACAACACTAGATACTGTAGTTTCTAATTTGTATTTCTTTCTGAGATAAGTTATTTCCAATGATCATGGAGTTATTCGAACTTTTGTTCACATCTTGGTTGATATTGGTGTTATAATAGACACAACGTTTCAACCAACCAACCACTGGTCATCAACAAGTGTCCATAGATTGGCTTATGTAAAATATCTCGTTGATTATTGCGAAATATACTGCGAAGTCAATTTCTGTTCTTTCTTGGAATTTTCTACTTTTACTACAAAGTTCAAGGATCGAACTCATGACCACCAACAAATTTATAACCAAATACTACATCGACTAAACCACCGTTCCGAAAGACGTTAGTGGTGTATTTTACTATTGTTTCTATACGTTATTTTTCTTGTTTGCGAAGTATTTGAATATAAAATTGTCCAATTTTACTTGAACAAATTCGGATTTAATAATTTTTATGGAATAATAATATCGTCTCTCGTGTTAAGTATTGTGTTTCTGTGTTTTTTTTTCTTTTGAATAACACGTCTTCAATACGCTAGAAAATAAAAGAAAACATTAACAATAACTGAAACGTAGACAGTTCTTTGACATTTTAACAGAAAGATCTGAAAAACTATTCTGGCAATCAGAGAAAACAAATTAAATGATGAAATGATCATGATTTAAAACAGTATCTGTTGTCACGAAACATCATAAATGTGACTATCTCTCTGTCTGTCTATTTATCACTTTCTCTCAATCTCTCTCTCTCTCTCTCTCTCTCTCTCTGTCCCTCTCTCTCTCTCTCTTTCTCTCTCTGTCTATATATATATTGAGTTTCGATCCCGACCAGAAGCAAGTGGATGCGTCTGGCCACACTGATGAGCTGTGATACAGCAAAACAGGCTTGTATGTGGATGACTAATATATATATATATATATATATATATATATATATATATATATATATATTGACAGGAAAACTCACCACATAATTAAACAGTTGTAAAACCAGCATTTATTTCAGCAATGTAATATTTTTAGAGTTATTACATTCAGACCTTGATAGATAAATAAATAAATATATAAATATGAATTTCACTAAGAATATTTTTAAAAAACAGTTCTTAACAGAGTAATTTTAAAACCGGAAATCGATTTTGATTATATACAGCAGATCATACTAATGCTACCAGACACAATAAGGAATTAATTCACACATACAGGAAACAATTAAAAATAAATTATAGACCCCTACAATGATGGAAGTGATATACATGTCCAAACCAACACCGAAACAACAACATTAATCACATATTAATTGCGATAGAATATATACATACAAAAAATAAAACTAGAGAAGGAAACGATTAATCAGAGAAGAGAACATAAATCCATCAAGTCACAAATTCTAGCGAAAACACTATGTTTTTTAAAATAATATATATATATATATTTTTTTTTTTTAATCATCTCACCCCAAGCAAGTCATTCCACTGTCACTATTGCGCATGGGGCTACATAGGGGAAGGTAAAAAGAATGAGTGTTTAGACATAGGGAATGTCAGGAGGAAGGTGACAGATGAGTAAGGATACCGAGGATGAGGGCTGGGCAGATGGGAAGAGTGTTTGATAGAATGGGAGCAGGTTAGTGTGTTAGGAGGTGTCTATTGACCTTACATTTAAACTCCTGGAGATTGTAGCCGTCGGGGAAGCTATCGTGTGGAAGAGAATTCCACAGTCGGGAAGTGCGAGGAAAGAAACTGTTGGAGTAGAAGTTACGGCTGCATTTTATCGGTAAAAATAAATTATAGACCCCTACAATGATGGAAGTGATATACATGTCCAAACCAACACCAAAACAACAATATTAATCACATATTATTTTCGATAGAATATATACATACACAAAATAAGACACAAGGAAAAGATTAATCAGAGAAGAGAACATAAATCCAGAATTCAAAATTCTAGCTAACACACACACACACACACATATATATATATATATATATATATATATATATATACCGTAGGACACTTGGTATATTATCCAGGTAAATTCCGATAGAGACGAACTGAAAAGGACTCGATGTTAAATTTATTTAATTTAACAGAGTTATATAATTTAGAAAAAATTTAGATATACTACAATTTCATGAAACAATTGTTAAATTCCGAAAATTTACTGTTGTATCATTTGGCTCTGACGAGCCGCAACATTATCATTTGGCGGTGAAAATGCATTACCCATGAAACTGTAGTATATCTAAAATCCTCTCTCTCTCTCTCCGTCTCTCTCTCTCCATCTCTCTCCCCCCTCTCTCTCTCTATATATATATTTATATATATAATATAATTATATAATCATGTATCAATTGTACATTGCGAACATTCTATATATATATATATATATATATATATATATATACGTGCGTGTGTGTGTGCTGTAGAAAAAGAGAAAAATGTGTGATGGTTTAGTTTTTATGTAATTTTTCATGCCATATTATGACTATGTTTCTTTTGAGGATATAAATTATATAAAAAAGATGTCCCAATGTTTTGTTTATCCACGCGCTTTCAGCTATACTTTTAACCCATGTGTATGCAACTAATTCAACTTGAATCAGAACAAGGCCCTCCGATTTCTCGATTCAGTGGCGACATTATTAAAAATCTTTGACAATTTCTTTTCCTTGGACTTATCAGCAAGTCGTATACATTCTCTTCAGACAAATGCATTCAACAAGTTGAGGGAGACCTTCGATGGAAGCTTTTCAACTACCTAGGTAAACAACATGGATGAATTTTATCTTCTGTGAATTTAATTTATTGACGTTAAAATGGAATGTAGCCATGTTTATATATCCAGTGGGTTGAAGTGGGGTAGCTGTAAAGTTGACGTAGCTTCAGTAGCTCTTTCCATGTTGACTGCTATATAGAGAAAAAATGTTCGTCTTTGTCTTGATACCAAATTAGCATTCACATTGTAGAAAACCCTTGTGGTTATAAGAAATCTTCCTGCTAGTGCAGTATTAGATTAGTATAAGTACTGATTAAAGAGAAAAGATAAAGCTTTCAAGTAACTGAAACTCGACTTACTCATGTAACCAAACTGGCAACCAGGTCCCACCCATTAACAGTTATATCAACCAAATACAGCCGACAATTCTACTTCATCAGCTTTTTTTCTTGCACTTCCCGCCTGTGGAACTCCCTTCCATGTACTTGTTTTCCTGACGGCTACACTCTCCAGGAATTTAAATGCAATGTCAATACCCATCTATTATCAACTTGACTCCAGTTCTTTCTATATCACCCTGTATATTTTCTCCTTTCTCTCTACCTTAGCAACAGTCTTCACACCTATGTTCCCATTTTTCTCTTGCCCTTTCTCTGCCATCTCCTGTAACTTGTTCGTATTCCTCTTTATTCTCTCCTTGTCTGATCTTTTACTTTCTCTTGTAGCCCCCTGAATATCAGTGGCGGTACGGTCTTGCTTGGTGTGAGACGATTAATAAAAAGGATTATCGAACTCCGCCAAAATTTCACGCACATTTTACTATGAGCTATAAAGAAAATGTGGTGATATTATAGTTTGAGTTGAACCACAGCATAGCGTGAAATCGACCTCCCGTTTCGACTATAACGTGTGATCTACCACAGCATCGAACTATAATATAAATGTTACACCTCAAATGACATGACCACCACGTGAGGGGAATGGCACCCTGGAGGGTGATAAATAAAATTTTGTGCTTTCGAAACTAATTTGATATTTTCAAACTTTATTTTTGAATAGGAGAGTTTTGTAATTTGCTTGAAGCATTATGTATATAAGGTGTATGTGTAGGTATTTGAACGCTACCACAATGCGTTTAGTACAATAAAGTAAGGTAAAGAACGTCTTGGGTATTTGTTATTCATTAATATTTCGTAATCAGAATCTCAACTTTAACGGTACGGTCCGTCAGCGGACGTGAAATCAAGCTCTCCTATCATTCTGAAGATCAGATGCTGATCTCAAAATATTAATGAATAACAAATAGCATTCTGATAGCCTTTAAATACCTACCAATATACCGTATTTTTTAATATATTTCCAAGAGAAGAAGACGTAAAAATGAACTGTTTGTTGCAATTAAAACACTTTGATAAGATTTTATAAGCTCCAGGTACCCGCAAAAAGATTTCAGTAAACTCGTGTAAAACCAAAAAAAAAAAAAGTCACAGAATCTGATTAGGAAAAGAAATGATGGGAAATGAAAGAAAGTGTTAAAATTTCAAAGCAAAATTCAGTGTCTGCAGTTGATTACGCACATTTTGAAAGAGCAAAAAGAAGATAGATTTTGGCTGTGCGGAGTCTCCTCGAAAAAAAGAGCGCTTTTAACAAATTTCGCGCCGCCTGTAATTATCGTCAGCGGGGCGGTAATGCCCATATCTCGCCGCTTGTGATTATCATCAGGGGTCGGTAATCCAACGCTATCCAAAAGTCGATAGATCAATCAAATATTAGATAAATGTCATGAATAATTGTACGTTGTATCAAAATTTTCACATTCTTATTCGATTGTCTGGCAATACAGTTTGTCTTATGCTGACATCACAGCCTGACGGATTTAGTCACTTATTGAAGTTGTTTGCTGCCTAGCTAGCAAAATATATATATATATATATATATATATATATATAAACTTATTTATAAATGGAACTTTGTCTCTGTGTGCATGTGTCTCTGTGTGTGTGTGTGTGTGTGTGTGTGTGTGTGTGTCCGTTACCTATAGACTCCGAAACGGCTGATCCGATTTTCTTGAAAATCTACACAGTTGTACTATAAGCGTCTGCGAGTTTTCTTAGCTAGGTTTTGTGTCGAGGTACCCCGGATAAATAACGAAAATCGGCAATCGAAAACAAAAAATGCGACATACTGTTCATAAATGTTTTTTATAAAAGATTTGCTGTTAAAAACTACATTACATTTTCAAATATTGTTGTTATTTAATTCCTGATACGGGAGATCACGTGACATTTTTCATCAGTGTTTTACAATTCTACTGTTTCATGTTTTATTTTATTGCAAGTTTTTTTTACGATCTCGTATTCAGTTGTTTTAAACATTAATTAATATTTAATATTATATAATTGTTGTAGACGTTGATTATCACAAAAATAATTATTAGTTTGTTCCCGTTGGAAAACAAGAACAAAAATTAATCTTTGCTTCGACATTTTCAATAATAGCACTGTTAAGGTTTTATCTGCATTCTTTAAATTCATTCTAATGTTTGTCAGATCTCTCGGGAGGTTTTGCTCAAACTCGCCGATAATGTAAATTACAGATGATACTTTTGGATTCCACAATTTACCGTTCAGTGTAAAAGTAATAATGCAGCTCTGAAACTCCAAACTAAACCGTCTGACATTCTAGCTTGACGTAGGCGAGAAAGCCAGGGGACACACCACAGGGAGAAAGAGTTACATGTCTCCAGAATGAATTTGTGTGATGAGAATATTAACTGGACTTTTAAAAAAAATATTTGGTTTACTATATCCGTAGTTTCTCTCAGACGACAATTCTACTCCTGCAGCTTCTTTCCTCGCACTTCCCGCTTGTGGAACTCGCTTCCTTATTCTTTCTTTCCTGACAGCTACAACCTCCAGGAATTCAAATGCAAGGTCAATACTCATCTCTTAACCACTTGATCCTAGTTCTTTCTTCACCACCCTGTATATCCGTTCCTTTCTCTCCGCCTCTGCAACTGTCATCACACCTGTATTCCCTTCCTTCTCTTGCTCCTTTCTAAATGGTTTGTCCTTCTCTTCACTCTCTTCTATCTAGTGCTTTTACTCTTATGTAGCCCCCTGTACATCAGTGGCGTTACCGCCTTGTCAGGGTGATATTAAATAAAAACAGAGGAAAAAACACACTGGAAAAGGAGTCTCGGTGTTGGTCAATGATTAACAAATCTGGTTTGGTTGAAAATGACTAATTAATATTGGGAGTGATCTTGTAGAGCAGGGGTTTTCAAACTGTGATCCGCGAACCACAGGTGTCTGCAAGAATAAGATAGGGGGTTGATTCATCACGTGATATTCAAAGTATAAATTTTCAATGTCCGGATATTTATTTTTACTTATTAATGTTATCAAATGACAAAAGCTTGCACTATCGCTCATTATATGTCAAGGTTATTTATACAAAAAATTATTTTACACGTGCAACAGCTTGATGTTCAGTTTTTCATTTTTTTTCAGTGTGCAAGTGTCCCCAGTATGCAAGTGTCCCCAAAGGGGTCAGTAAATCAAACACTTTGAAAACCCCTGCTGTAGAAGATACGAAATTAAGAAATAAAATTAACCTTCTTCACTTTTACAAAAATTGACAATGACGGTTGAAATTCTGGTTTTTCCCAAATAGAAAAAAGATTGACCATGTGCTTAAAGAAAAAGTCGAAACAGGATTTTGCTAATAGATGCTAAGTTGATTATCTGATAAATTGAAGCGATTTGCAACACCATAAAGACTTAACGATCCAGTGAGAAAAATCTAAAGGATTATATAAATGACTGATCAGCGTCAGTCAGTCAGATGGGGATAGCTAGACGACAACTTCAGATGTAACTGGAGAAACTTTAACCAGGACCCGGACGTAAGGTCGCGTCGCACACTCTTTGCTTTCTCTTTCTTTCACCTTTGCTGATTTCTTTTACTTCTTCTTCACTATTCAAAGACATTCCTACCAAACAAACGCTCATACATACATACATACATACATACATACATCCATACATACATACATCCATCCATCCATACATCCATACATACATACATACGCACGCGTAAATACTTTCCAACCAATTACTACTACGAACATTTCTTGATACCCCTTAACTTTCTAATTGTACTTTAATTTCTAGCAATTCTTGTTATTTCGTCTTTCAACAAATTTCTATTTTAACATGAAAAATGTATATGTTTATTCTTCCACTATTCCACACTATTCGACACCATTCCATTAATCCACACATTCCAAAAACCCAACCTTCTGCATAAAATCCGTAAGCTGTAGGGATCTCGGTTATGAATGGCACAAAGCCGAATTAATAAACATTAACCAACTCCCTACGGCTTCAATTCTCACTAGGTGTTTCAGTTAATATTACACATTACATTGCTAAACAAGCCTCGGTGTCTTGGAAAATTGATCAAACGATAAAAAATGACGCTTACATTTTGGGTAAAACAACCCTTTATAAAAACCACGCCTTTTGCGTAAAACAACGCTACACTTTTCCGAATACGCGTTGTGGTGCAGTGAAATGCGCTGAAAACAAAAGACTGGTATCGAATTCCAGTTGAATTCATTGCATCCACTTACGCGCAGATACACTTCGGGAAGTTATTAATCCGTCTCGTCTGCCACTAACTATGGGTAAAATAGCAGGATAAATTAATTTCTGCAGCCTTGATTGGCAACAGAAAATAATGCCAGCCTAATGCAGGAAAATCTTCCGCTCAGTCAGACATGTCTCTTTCGAGACATGGTCTCCTGAGCATGTATCATTTAAATGACTTCATTTTGGGGTATACAAATCCCTCTATTTTATCTCTCTAATTTTTGATTTTTTTTATGTCTATCACAGCTGTAGAACCAAACCAGCAACCTTTCACTCTATCTGTTATCTTTTCATGCAGTACATAAGATCCATTCTAATATCAGTTGTTTATACAGAAGGATGTTGCGGATATCATGAATCGATCATGTGAGCGATGATGAGATTTTGGAAATGATGGAAACGAAAAGGAAATTAATACTGAGCATAAGGAAGAGACAGCTGAAATTCCTGGGATATGCAATAAGGAAAGAGGGCTTGGTGAACCTGATACTAGCAGGCCAGATAGAGGGGAAAAAGAGACAGAGGAAAGCAGCGGATAACATATTTGAAGGACCTGATCAGGCGGGTGACGGAACGAGGGTTGCCTGGTGTAACAGGAGAAGGCGTGCTATGAGCCACCAGGGATAGCGAGATGTGGAAAGCCATGATCGACTACGTCCTGAAAAGACAGGTCATATGGAAGACGAATTAATATCTTCTATATTATAAAGTTTGTGCTCTAATTATTCTGATTGTTTTTTTCTGTTTTCTCAGTAGCTTTGATCTTTTTCTTCAATTTTGTGTGTTCAACTGTTTAAACTCTCAAATTCATAGTTGGTATTTTACATTCATCATAAGTTTTATGTTCCAATAAGTTAAAACACGTCAAATTTATAGACACACTAGCACTATAGCCCGGCGTTGCTCGGTTGTAATGAAAGCTTTAAAACTAATCCACAGTCCTGGAGCTCAGACTCAGTCTAAAGAATATTTGTGTTAAGTTTGTAGAGAATAGGATAAAAACTGTGTATTTGTGTAAAGGACATACAGATAAACAGACACAAATACAAGCATCTTGCCTTTTATAGATATATATATATATATATTATCGACTTTCTGCACTATTGTAAGAAGTGCAAACTTGAAACTTCTGGATATCGTTTCTTATTTCTTTGTCTATGAGTGTATCAAATTTGACCACTCCTTCTATAAACCGATTTTTTCGATTATCGATTTTCGCTATTTATCGGCTCTACATTTACAAAAAAACTAACTAAGAACATTCGCAGACGCTTATAGTACAACTGTGTAAATTTTCAAGAAAATCAGTTCAGCCGTTTTGGAGACTAAATTTTTAGCAATTGCATCAACTTGTATCAGGTCACTTATATAGCCCGGCGTTGCTCGGCTGTAATGAAAGCTTTAAAACTAATTCATGGTCCTGGAGCTCAGACTTTTTGGACGTTGGCACGAAAGACTATAAAGCAATTGTTTCCAGTTAAAGCAAAACCGTAGACTGAAAGAAAAATGAATGGATGTAAGTCAAATTTTGATATCCTGGTATCGATATCAAATTTTCTGCACTATTGTAAGAACTGCAACCTTGAAACTTCTGAATAATGTTTCTCATGTCTTTGTCTATGAGTGTATCAAATTTGATTAATTGTTGTTTCCAGTTAAAGTGAAACCGTAGACTGAAAGCCAAATTTTGATTTCCTGGTATCGATATCAAATCCGTTTTTTTCGTCGTAAACTGAATTTTGAAGGCTAAATAATTCCTCTGAGTAAATGATATCATGGCTGAGACTAAGAACTAGAATTATACCAACTTAGAGCCAAACCCGAAGCAAAATCTAAAATAAAATGGCTTAAAAAAATAGACATACAGGCAGATAAACAGACATACACACAAATATCTTGCCTTTTATATATATATATATATATATATATATATATATATATATATATTATCGATTTGCTGCACTATTTTAAGAACTGCAACCTTGAAACTTCTGAATATCGTTTCTTATGTTTTTGACTATGAGTGTATCAAATTTGATTAAAATTGGAGCACTCCTTATAGAACCCGATTTTTTCGATTATCTCTTTTCGATATTCATCGAGGGTACTTCGACACAAAACCTAGCTAAAAACACTCACAGACCCATATAGCACAACTGTGTAAATTTTCAAGAAAATCTGTTCAGCCGTTTCGGAATCTATAGGTAACGGGCCCACACACAGATACAGACACACAGAGACAAAGTCCCATTTATAAATAAGTTTAGATAGATTAGATATAATATGCTTACATTTCTGCCTAGAGTACACTTCACGTTATCCAGTCAGAAAGAATGTTTAAATTTATTAAATCTTGGCAGTGTTACAACATCGTATAAATTGATAATTTTAAACTGCAAAGTAGACACTTTACGCTTTTTATTACACTAAAGACCAAAATGCTTTGCAAACAACTAATAATATGTATTGTGTACGGTTAAGTTGCTTTAGTTGAAATATTTTTCACTCTGCGCCTCGTCCAGTTAACTCTCACAACATACCTTAATTGGAATGACTATATAGAATCCATAGCCAAACCCGCTGCTAAGAATGTCGGTTGTCTGTTTAGGACCAGAAAGTTTTTCCCGTCTGAAACCATCTTTGCACATATATAAATCTACCATCCGCCCGTGCATTGAATACTGCTGCCATATATTGTCGGGTGCCACTGTTATCCACCTAGAGGTCCTTGACAAAATCCAACGGAGAATGTAATGTGACAGCTCAGATACAATCACTTTCTCACCGGCGCAATGTGGCTTCCCTGTGTCTCCTCTACAAATACTTTCATGGCTTCTGCACCGAGGAACTTATCTCACTGGTGTCCCTATGTATGAAGTTACTCGAGCCACAAGATTAGCAACTAGGTACCACCATTTTCTACTCCATCAGCTTCTTTTATCTCACTTAATGCCTGTGGAATTTCATTCCGTTTACTTGCTTCCCCGACAGCTACAATATCCAAGAATTTAAATGTAAAGTCAATAGTCATCTCCTATCTCACTACTTGCATCCTCTCTCTCTCTCACACACACACATGCTCCTTTCTCCGTCCACTCAACTCTCATTAGTATTCTCAACCTTCTCTTACCCACATCCTGACACCCCCAATAACCTGTCACTCTTTCTCATAACTTTCCTCCTATGTAACCCCCTTAACACCAGCGGCAATAAAATGCATTGCTTGGGGTGATAAGATTATAAAAAATAGTTCGCTAAGTTTAGAGTTGCTGATTGTAGTTCATTGATGAAGAACGCTCAGGAAGATCTCCACACATTACAGACGAAGAATAAATAAGTGCATTGATTACGAATAACATTATTAAATTCTGGAATTGGCAGAAACACTAAATTTTATCAAAATCAAACATCCATGAGCATTTATTGAAGAATGGCTACTCAAATCCTTACAATGATTGTGTAAAACATGATCAGAATGAAATTAAATATTTGGGTCGCATTGAGATGGATCATGAGAAATTGATGCTTTGCAAGAACATCTAGTCAAATATTATCCTCAGCATCCCTCTGTAAAATTATATTTCGATTGCTTCGAGTCTTTACTTCATCTTTGATGAGATTATCCAGCATTTGCTACTATATAAGATGACAGATATCACATAAAAATCTAGTATTCTCTTTTTTGGTTCTAACAAAATTTTTCTATCTCTTAAAACTCCACTTAGCTTTGGAATGGATTTTTCCGACTAGAGCATACCTGCAACTAACTCTTGAGAAAGAAAGTTTAAAATTAATTAATTTGTGTCAGTTTTGTATCCCCATGAAATTCCCCATGAAATTCATTTTAGACACTTAATGGTTTTTCTTACATTAAATTGAAAAATTGCAACGCCAGCAACAAAAATTATACGTAATAAGAACGATTAAAGATGCTTTAGGCAGCGTAAGTGTATGAAGGTAGTTCGCTAAGTTTAGAGTTGGGGATTGTAGCGTTATTGAGTTTGAGTTTCAGATTTGTTTAACGGCATATCAATCTCTGTGTGTTAATTAATGCCAAAAAGGTGGCATTTTAAGATATCTTTTAGAGTTTAGTTATAATGAGAAGGTTAATTTAATCAGGATTTCATGAAAATTTATTGTTTCTATTCTTTTGTATTTTAGAAAACTGAAAATGTCTTCTGGTTTTGTAATAAAAAAAAGTTTTGCTGAGAATAATTTTTTCTGTCAAAAATCACTTATGGTAATATTCTCTCTTCAAATATGGATCCTTCAAAAATGTATATTTTTCTATAAAAGTCACTTTTTATGTATATTTTTCTATAAAAGTGTATTTTTATATTTTAGTGTTTTGACCCCAGTTTTGGGTTAACTAGTTACCCATAACTGGGACCCTAATAGATGCTACCACTCCGGGTCAGAGTGAATCTGGGAACAACAACAATTAAGAGGTTGTTTCATGCTCCGCACAACCTTCCAATCAGAGGCCTTGCTGTCTGATGCAGTTTACTGTCATGCCCAGGACCCTGTAACTTTATTGAAGAAGAACGCTCAAGGAGATCTTACTACAGAACACGACAAAATCAAGGCTTGTTACACAAAAGGGCAAATGGCTGAAACACGAAATCTATCAGAATCCACCATCCATAGGCATTTCATAAATCTTAGATCAGTCAGTTAAGTGCCATACGTGATACACGCTTGGGCGATCATGTCTCTTTAGAGACATGACTGACTGGGCAGAAGAATATTCCGCTGTAGGTTGCCATTGCTTTCTGCGGTAGACTGTTGCCGACCAAGGCTATAGAACCCAGTCTGTCCTGCTATTTAACCCGTAATTGGAAGGAAGAGACGGATTAATACCTTTCCCAAGGGTATTTGCGCGTAAGTGAATACAATGGATTCAACTGGAATTCGAACTCGGCTCCCCGGTTTCTCGTTCCGAGCCGATATCCACTGTACCACAACGCACATCCCAAATCTTAGATACTCAATGCTAAACGATGTCATAATAACAGAAAGATACGTGGAAATAAACGAAAGTGTAATGTATTTTTCAGGTTAGCATAACTTCTGCTAATAATCTTTCTTCTCGATCTGTAATATTCAATAAATCAATACACGTCGTAATTTATTAAATTTTCATATTATTGCACCCTAGATGATTGGTCGAATGATTGTTCGTCAGCTTCATCTTCGAAAATGAAATACTCCAAGTATACAGAATTATTGTAACAGTATTTATTCATTGTGAAGAAATAGAAGTTGTTAAAGAACACGAAAAGAAATTCTACTCCTGCAGCTTCATCTTTCGCACTTCCCGCCTGTGGAACTCACTCCCGTATTCTTGCTTTCCTGACGGCTACAACCTCCAGAAATTTAAATGCAAAGTTAATACTCATCTACTAACCACTGGACTCTAGCTCTCTCCCCTCCCCTGTATAACCTTCCCTTTCTCTCCACCTATGTATCTGTCATCGCACCTTCTTTCTCAGCTTTCTATTGTTCCTTTCTAACTAGCTTGTACTCCTCACTCTTTTCTAATTAATCTTTTTACATTTATGTAACCCCCTGCACATCAGTGGCGTTTCCGCCTTGCTCGGGGCGAAATGATTTAAAAAAAAAAAAAAAAAACTTAAACAGAATGCATGGTAATCAGTCAAAAGAGGAGCCCAATATGCGAACTACAAGTTGCTAATATTAAAACCAAACGGGTGCACAAATAAGATATCTTGGAAGCGTTCTAACAGAAAACAGAAAAAGCGATGCGGGGATCTGAAGGCGAATTGGCATGGCTAAGGATGTATTCCAGAAGCTGAGTAGAATATTAAGGGACTAGAAAAAATTGCTAGAAAAAAAAAAGAGTGTTGTATAGTGGAATAAAGAGATACACAGAGAAATGTAGATAAACTAGTATATTAACAGTGTGAAACAACCAAGACGTATAATTATTTGCAGTCACTCGCAGGGGTAGGTGTTACTTCCCGAAGTCTGTGTTAATGACAACAACCCCCGTGCTAAGCGCACATTTTTTTTTATAACGCTAAGAGCGATGACACAACAAAGAGATTACTGGATTTTTATGTGGGGTCTGCCCTTCAAAATGGCAGCCAATGTTTGACAACCTCATCAAAGGAGCAACCGAAACGTGATTCTACAGGGGAATACTGAGAATACAATAGATGAAGCACGTAACGGCGACGTTTAGACAGGATGGGCACAAAACGGAAACTAATACTTAGCATCAAGAAAAGAAAGTTAAATTTTTCGGACATACAACGAGGAAGTGGGTTTGGAGAATCTGATAATCACGAGACGGAAGAGAGACAAGGGAAAACAACGGACTTAAGCACATATATGCAGGAGCGAGGTTTGAGTGGAAAAACAAGAGAAGGTATATTTAGAGTGACACAAAACAGGGAGATGTGGAAAACTATGATCGCTTCCGTCCTTAAGCGACAAAGCACATAGACGAAGAAGAAACATGGTTATTAATCTGAGACGACAGCAATATTTGGAAATTAATTAAGGATATAATTTTTCATTACAGCTGCTTGGCTATAATTGACATCAATTATTGCAAAACTTTTAAAACTTTGCACGCAGGTATTGATGGGGATCTTTCTCGTTTGCCCTGAATATACTATGTATAAAATCCAATATTACATCAACCATCAAAAGATGACCTAAAATCCTCCAACCTAACTTAAAGTGACTAACAAATAATAAAAAAAATTAAATCATTGTGACGTGTTTCGTCAAACGTATGTGGAAAATACCAAATGTATCATATGACATATATTCATATAGACTGAGTGATGAATATTGAAAGGAGAAAATCATTTCTGCTGTGATGACGTTTAGTTTCACTGGATATCTTTTGTCTAGATTCAGTTAAATGCCATACGTGATACACACTTTTGGCGTTCATGTCTCGAAACAGACATGACTGACTGCGCAGAAGATTATCCTGCAGTAGGTTGCCATTGCTTTCTGCAGTGGACTAGTTACCACCCAAAGCTATAGAACCCAATCTGTCCAATTATTTAACACATAACTGAGAAGTATTAAAACTTTTCCCAAGGGAATTTGTGCGTAAGTGAGTCCAGGTAATTCAAGTGAAATTCGAAATCAGCATCCTGATTTGTCGTTCCGAGTCGATATGCAACTCGCATATACATTCCACACTGCTTCGACAAAAAGGTTAGGTAGACAATTACTGGAACGATTTAGGGTCACAACTCGTTAAAATTTCGGTTCTTTTACGATCAACGATGTAAACAACGGCGAATCTGGTCAGTATCGCATGGATTACGGCTTCGCATTAACCGATGTGGTAAACTTGTAATGTATGTGTGATGTAAAGTATTATTTTTAATAAGGGAGTCGAGTTCCAGTTACATTCATCATCATCATCATCATCATTTATCCCTCACACCCAGATTGTTCTTAGGGC